>JAPYZK010016716.1:0-12463 GCA_030522785.1 Platygaster equestris | reverse complement strand
AAAATTTCGAAATTTCAAACAGTTAGGTGTTTTCTCACGCCTCCCTCAAATTCCTCAAATTCCTCATCACACTGATAAAAAAAAATTCCACGCTCCCATAAAAAGATCGTTTCATCCCTTATAAGACACGCCATAAATCCCGAAATTAATAATTCCACCCTCCACTTTCATTAAAATCAGCATCACGGAAAGTAAGAGATACTCAAAACTTGGAGCTTTCGTAACGTCTCTTTTAAGAACTCCCGCGTTTCTCATTAAAGAGAGTTGTGTGCACATTTTACCTGCGCCGCCTGAATTGTAACGCCAGCAGTCGTGCTCTCGTAAACGTGTTCGTAAGCGCCCCCATAACGACTCACATCAGTGGAAGTGCCGCCCATATCAAAACCAATAACTGGAAGGTCAGTTTCTTTTTGATAAGTCGTCATAGCGTACCCCACGACGCCGCCCGCGGGCCCCGACAGGATAGCCCGGGATCCATTAAAGCTGAAAGATTAAACTTCCCCGATCATCTCGAAATGGACTTTCCCAAACTCATTATTCGAGTACCAGTGAACCACTTCCACCTTGAAAAAGATCGTCTCGAGTCCGACGAGAAGCTTTTTTTTTAGATTTGCGTGGATTATGCAAATTCTGGATGAACTTTGATCATTTTTGGTCTCGAGCTTTTTCCATCCATCGAAATCGTCATTTAATCGATGTTTCACTTTCGATCGATATCAATTGAATTCAGAAAATACTTATGCAAATTAGGATGTCATAATGATTCGAAAAATTGGAATAGTGAAAATCAGTTGAATGAAATTTGAGGATTTTTCATCTTAAAGTTCAGCAATGATTGTACTTGTATGATTTGATGATTTTTTTCCGTTTTAAAATTTTTTTTTGTGATAAATTAATTTGGGGACGAAGAAAATTAAAAGTTATCTGGATCAATCTTATCGCGTGCTGAAGGATTATGCGGGAATTTGAATTGTGTTTTCATTAAAGTCGTAAATATTGGATCATAATTGACTTATCGAAAATTCGTTTCATCGATGATTCGATCATGAGTTGAGCTCGTGAAACGAAACAAGAGAAAATTAGTTCGACGGAATTAGAAGCGAGAATTTGTTCGGAAATGGAGTAATTCGGTTGCTATTTGCTCGAGTTTTTAACACGAAGCGAAAATTACTTTGCTGAGATGATGTATTAAAAAAAGTGTTAATATCTTTTGTTGCAATAGATTACATGGTCACAAAAACCAAAAATTATGAATTCGTAATAGTCGAAAACTGACATCAAAAATCCAAAAATCTACTGGTCAATGAACATTTGCGAAGATGAAAAATTCGAATTCGATCTGAAATACTTGTGAGACATCGAAAAATTTGTTTCGTTTCAGAAAAGACGAATGAAATAAATAATTTTTACATCAGAAAAAATTATTTACGAGACGTTCATTGAAAACCGTTCATGCAATGTGCAGTGTCGATGCCAATAGAGATCCAAACAGCTTCCTCATCAAATCGAATCAAATTGAATCCCAAAGCTCTTTGCTTTCTAAGACAAATACAAATAGTTGCTCAGCACTTGTCAGGATAGCTTTGATCTTTACACTACACCAAAGCTCAACAAGCGATTCTCTCTACAATTGCATTATTACGAAAATTGCACTCGACATTTTATTTTCTCCCTTCCATTCAAAGTGTGCGAATTTGTATAAATTTGGGAAACGTTGGAAAGTGAACAATTTTTTTTTATTTTTTCGAGGCAGATGAAAAAGAAAGTTCTGAAAATTCAAATTGAACATCGCCAAAATTCGATGGAATTTAAAATCGAAAGTTTCCGGAACATTTTCAAAATTTTTGATGACTTTTCTCGATTTTAATGATGTTGAGGTAAAATTCTGACAATTTTCACCACTGATTTTTGAGTGTATTTTACTGATTTGCCAGTGAATTTCACTATTGCGATTAGTGGGGAAGTGATACATCATCACTTATCTTTTTAATAAAACTTCACTGGTTGCATAATTGACCTTAATTATACAATCAGTGAATAGTCATTGAAAATTACCCAGATCGTCACTTATTTCATTAATTAAATGAAGCACTACTGAATTGTCAATCAATTTAACCAATTCATCAGTGAATTTCACTATTTCAATTAGTCAACATTTTCTGAACGAAGGAAGTGCTAATATTTTAGGTAAAATTACACTCTAATTTTGAGTAGCTGAATCCTCAATCCCGAAATCAGTTAATTTTTAGCAAAAATCAATGAAATCGTCACTAGTGATAGTGAAATGTGAAACAACCGATTCATCAGTGAGTCCTACTCACTTGCGAAGAATTTCACTGTTTTCGATTAGTAAAAATTTTTAGTCTCCAGTGTATAGTCACTACAAATCACTCGTTTTACCAGTAAAATGTAGTATCACTGATTTTTCAATGAATTTAAACTCATCACCAGTTAATTGAACTACTCCAATCAGTAAATATTCACTGATCAAACAAAGTACAGAAACTCGCTGAATATTTTCAGTGAAACTCCACTAATTCCGAAATCAGTGAAATCTCCAAAAATCAGTGGTATCGTCACTAATTATACTAGTGAAATAAAAAACCACTGATTCGTCATCGAATTTCACTATTTTCAATCAGTAAACTTTCCCTCATCCAAAAAGTTCCACACATTCGCTGGTATTTCCAATGAAACTTCACTTATCAAGTAGATGTATCCCTAATTCTTCAATCAGTGAAATGTCACTGAAAATCTCTTAAATCATAACTTGTCAAATTAAAAATTTCAAAATAGAAAAATTCACTATTCAAATGATCTTTTCACTGATTCCAAGTACCTGAATCCTCAATAAAATTCTGAAACTCAATCAAAATCTCCGAAAATCGTCAGTGACATTCACTATTTCAAATCCGCACAAAGTCTCCACTCTTTCCAGTAAAACTTCACTGATTCCAACCAAATATACCCTCAACTCCGCGATCATTAAACATTCTTTAAAAATCAGTAAAATTCCACCGTCCCAGATTCAAACAGCGATAAACCTAAGCAAATCTTCGACGATTACACCGGCTCTCCTCGAACCCACAACCCTCTAATGTTGCTCGATAAACCTGAAATCGAATTTCTGGTAAATAAATCAACTTGACTCACTTGTTCATTTGCGTTAAACCACCGTCGCTCTGCATGAAAAGCACGTTCACGCCCGCGAGATTGTTTTTAAAGCCCGAAGAAAAGCCCTGGGAAAATCGTAATTTTCGAGCGTTTAGGAAACAACGTCTTTATTTCCCTACTAGGGGGAGAAAGAATGTTTACCTGCAAATAAGCTTTGATGTGGGGCGTTAAATAAGCGTCGGCGCACGCGGTAAAACCACGTGGAACGATCCTGGCCATCGGCATCACTTCATGGGACAGAGATATCTGGGAGAAGCCAACTTCTTTGGCTAATTGACCGACGCGGATCTCGTGTTCTGCATAACTAAAAGGGTTGGTCGGGTCTAAATGCAAAATTCAACCTCGAAAAAAGTTCGTAGACTTGGGGGAAAAAGTTCGACATTAATTCCAGTGGAAAGATCCGAGTTTGTTACTTTGAACCTAATTTGTTGTGGCGTAACTTTTGACTTTACTAGTGTAGAAACTTGGGTTGATGGAAGAGTATCTTGGGTTTGAAAATGCACGTTAAGAGGTTTTTAGGTGAGAGGATTTAAAGGGAATGGATTTGAAGGGCGCTGATTTCGAGAGGGTTGATTTTTGTATTCGAGAGTATGTATGTAGGAGTGGATTTTTTTGGCGCAGTGCTTGATGTCCTTTTGGATTTTTGGTTTTTATTCGTCTTATTGGGTTTTTGGACCAGAATAATCGACTTTCACGATTTGTTTGTAGGACGTAGCGAGAAATTTATTGGGGGGGGGGGGGGGCGGGGGTGATTTCTACTAAATTAATCAATTCAGAAAGTTCATAAGGTTAGGTTTTATTACAGAATTATGAAAATTGTATAGATTCTCAGAATTTTCGGAACTTTTTGAAATCTCTGAAATTTCTGAAATTTTTGGGATCCTTGAAATTGTCAAAATTCTGTAGACTTTTGAAATTTTGAAATTACTCCAAACTTCGAAAATTCGCGAAATTGTTGAAAATGTTCAACTTTTCGAAATTTTCGGAATTGTCAGGTTTCTTAAAGTTCTAGAAATTCGTAAAATTTACGAAATTTCGATAATTATGGGAGTATTGTAAATTTTTAGAGTTTTTCTAATCTTTGGAACTTGAAAAATTTTGGAAATTTAAAAAATTTTGAGAATTCCACGAAGTTTGAGAATTTTTGAAATCCTCTGAACTTTAAAGTTTATAAAAATATTCGAAAATCTATAAAAATGTTCAAAATGTTCCATCTTAACAAAAGTTTCTCGAAATTTGAGAAATTGGTAAAATTTCTAAAACTTCAAGAATTATAGAAACTGTCTTAATTATGAAGATTTTCGGAACTTTCTGAAATCTCTGAAATTTACAACATTTTAAAAATTCTAAAAATTGTCAAAGTACTAGAAACTTTCAAAATTCTCTAAATTAATAAAAATCTTGGAATTTTCCAAATTATAAAGTTTCTCGAAATGTGAAGAATTCGTAAAATTTACGTAATTCCGAGAATCATGAAAATATTGTGAATTTCCAAAATTTTTGAAACTTCTACAAATCTCTGATATTTACGAGAATTTTGAAATTCTTAAAATTTTAATAATTTCAAAATCCTCAAAGAACTTCAAACTTTGAAAATTCTCAAAATTGCCAAAAATCTTGAAATGTTAAAAATATTCCTAATCATTAAGTTCCCCAAAATGTTGAAAATTTGTAAAATTCTCGTAATTTGAATAATTATGATAATATTGTAGTTTTACAATTTTCAAAACTTTTTTAAAACTTCGAAATTCTTAAAATTTTTGAAATTCTGAGTTTTTTATTTTTAGTCCTCCAATTTTTCAATCTTCAGATTTTACAAAATTTCTTAAATGCATACTTAAAACTTCGAAAATTTAAAGTTTGTAAATTGTTGAGTGGCAAATTTTTATTTCTCATGTTTTTGATCCACAAATTTTAAGACTTCAGAATTTTTTTCGGTCCCTTGAAATTCTCTAATTTTCAATCCAATCAGAATAATTTTGAAATGAAACCATTTTCGAATCATTCAAAAAATGCGAATGACAAAAAAATTACTCCTGACCAAAAATACGCGTCAAAGAGCAGTTTCTCAAGAAAATATCAAAACATCGTTGATTAGTTTTCTGGAGTCTTCCTCCACCGATGATTTTTCGTAAAATAATATCGCAAAATATCTTATATAATACCTTCAAATATATAAAAATACAATATTTCCCGAAACAAACTATGCATAACACAATAAATTTCCCTAAAAAAAAAATCGCGTATTCAAATGAGACTGAGTTGGATTCTTACGTGAAACTGTGCATTAAGACGACGGCCAGACTATCGATGCCCAGTTTTTTAATTTCCACGAGGTCCTTTTTCAAGGATTCCTCGTCCAATTCTCTCATTACAAACACTGTTTCTTCCGTCGATCCTCTGGTCTTTTTCCAACCACTTTTGTCCAGTTGGCATTCATCCAACGATCCGGGCACCACCCTGCATTTAACCTCCAGTACTTTCGAGTACAATACTTCAGGTGTTACTATTTCCTAAAGATATGCAAGCCGAAAATTTTTCACATTCACGCACTGAAGATTTTTGTTATCTAAATCGTGGAAGAGTGTTGCGAAATACGAAGTTTTTACAGAAAATCGTAAAATTTTTTGGACTGACCAAAGTTTCGGACAGTTTTTGATAACTCATTAAATAAGACTAATTTTCTTGATAAAGTTCAAGATAATTTAAAATTTCGGGAATTTATAAACATTTTAAGAAATTATAAGTGAACATAAAAAAAATTTTCGGATGTTTTTCGAAACAGTGAATAAATTTGTAGAACAAGATTTTCTAAAATTATAGAAACATTGTTAGGAATTGACGAATGTTTTTGATAATAATCAAAATTATAATAATCATTTCGATAATCATCGAAAATTCAACTTCCCGGACAATCATCGAATACCGAATACTTTGAGCATCATTAAAATTAATCAAAGATCTGTAAAAGTTAGTAAAAAGTATAAAATGCACTAAACTTAGAGATGGGCAACTACGCAACTGTCCTTTTCTAACTCACAAGAGCAGTCGTCTGGTGAGAGAGAGAGCGCGCATAAGTATCGCCCACCCCTGATTTCAAAAAAATTCTGATAAATACACGATTCACAAAAAATCTATACTTATCATCAATTATCATTGCAAACCAAAATGTTTACATCTAATCGAATAGAAGTCAAGAACCGTTTACACCCTTCAACCAGAATTTTCATTAAAAACTGCAACTGAACCGCGAAACAAAAACTTCAAACCTCGTCTAGAAATTTTTTCAAAGGAAGGTTCGAAGGGAAAAATCAAAAAATGGGGGCAGGTTCAAATCCCCCCCCCCCCCCCCCCCAATTAAACATGACTGTTTTCAATGTATAAACTCCATAAATCGATTAATCAACAAAATACGCACTTCTATGAAGATATCGAAACGTATACACATTTTTTCGGAAAATGAAAAATTTATAGCACATTCCTGTCCCAATTTCTGATAAAGTAACGATTTCAATGATAATGAAAACGAAACATCGAGAGAGTTGCACTCGAAAAATGATGAATGTAAAACATTCCATGGCGAGCTGCAATTTCAGTCCGGCTCTTTATTTCAATGAATTTTCGAGTTATCAAACAGGCATAAATGAATGAATGAATGAACGAGCGAACGATGGATGTTGCGTTCATTGAAAAATATTGCGCCACGAGACAGTATTTGGCAACACTCTTCGTATCGATTTGATGGAATTGAATTGCATGGAAAATGTACCAGGTCGAAAATATTGGGTCGCGCTTGGTTGCCGATAAATAAAAGATCTTTGAACCCTTCGTTTATGACGAGGGCCATTTTAGCGCCTTTTCGTTCGAGCAGCGCGTTAGTGGCCACGGTTGTACCCATTCTGATCCACCCTATTTGCGATGTGTCCACTTGGCCTTTCATGGGTCTTCCGGTTTCCTGAACGCAGGGTTTTGGGAGAGATCGGTGATTCGGGTAATTTGTATGATTGTGAAGGAAGAGTTGACAATTGATATTGATAGTTGATAAGGGTTTTTCAAGGTCGTGATTTATGGGTCAGGGGGGGGGGGAGATTTCTGAATTTTCGATGTTATCGAAATTGGATCCACGATTAGAAATCGAGAGATTTTGAAATAATAAACTGAATTATGGAGTATTAGGGGCGAACGCAGAAAAAAATTTCGGGAGGGATTTGAAAAAAAAGTTTTCTAATATTCGAAATTCCTGGAATTTTTGAAATTTTTGTAGTTTTTGCATTTCCTGAAATTTCTTGAATTTTCGTTATTTTCAAAGTTTCTGAAACTTGTAATATATTCTCGTACTTTTGGAAAATTCCCAAATCATCGGAACTTCTACAAATTTTGGAGATTTTCGGATTTTGAAGAATACTCAAATCTTTAAATATCTACGAAATGTTTGAAATTATAAAAAATTTTGACATTCTTCAAATTTCTGCGGAAGTTTTATCATTTTTGACATTTTTGGACTTTACGAAATTTGTAAAATTATCAAAATTTTCGGAATGCTCCGATTTTTCATGATTCTCAGATTCTTCACGAAATTAAAAAGTTTTGAAAAGTTTGAAATTACATATAAAGTATTTTATTGATTTCCGAGATCTTCAAAATTCCCAAAGTTTTTGGAAGTTCAAAAAATTTGAAAATTACTATAATTTTTGCAATCACTGAAATTGTTAGAATTTCTGTATTCTAAAATTTTGACATGTTCACAAGTTTATCGAAATCACAGAAATCCTATAATTTTTTGAGACTTCCTAAACTTTCGTAATCGTCGAAATTTTTTTAAATTTCCGATGTTTTTGTCTTCTTAGAATTACTTGTACTTTTGGAAATAGACGAAATTTCTATAATTATCAAAAATTTCAAAACTCTGAATCTCGAAAAATACCATGATGTTTGGAAGTTTCGTACTATTTAAAATTTTCCAAATTTCGTCAAAAATCGTAATTTTAAAGTTTCTAATCTTCTAAATTCACATATAACTTTACAAAAATTTCAAAGTACGAAATATTAAATCCTCGAGATTCCAAAGCACACATATTCTTCCATCTTCGGATATCTACTCATATTTTACCCACAAAAACAATCAATCTTTTCCAAATTCCGGGAGGGGATTCAACCCCTAACCCCCCCCCCCCTGCCTTCACCCCTGTGGAGTACATTTTGCCGATTACCTTTCGATATTTCTACGAAAGTGACGAAATCACTGCAAAAAGTCGTCGATTTTTTATCCTGATTTTCAATCGATTCAGTGACATTTTTCTGAATTTTTTTTTCGCAAATTATCAAGGAAGCCGATATATACCCGAATAAACCGTGTAATCAAAATATAAGTACAATCAATGTCAATTCTAGCATAGATTTTGAAAAACCTGTTCCAAAATTCTTCGGATCCCTTCTCGTGGCGCATCTTCGTAATTTGATGGATCTACGGATAGTAACTTCATCACCCGCACTTTACCACCCGGACACCTCGCGTAAACGTCGGTAAACGTGCCCCCGCGATCGATAGCGAAGCAAAATTTATTGTGATCCCCCATTATTCGAAAGTTTTCTACATAAAAAAACATAAAATGTTTATTGATTAGCTCCTTTACAAAATTCATCAATTATTGGCTGACTTTATTTATGAATTTGCTTTTATTGGAGCTAAATGTGCTTTTTAGTGAGAAGATTCAAATTTCCCGCCGCTCAGGTTACCGTTTTCCGTGCGTCCGAAATGTTTCCCCGTCGGTATACTACCGACTGCTCAAAAAAGGTACGAATTTTCTCGTTAGAAAACTTGACATGTATGATTGAGTATGCATTTTTCATGTCCGATATAAATGTATATGATTACTGATATGAATATTAAATATATATCGAATATCAGATTTAATAAACATATAATATTGTTTCTAAATACATATATACATATATTGTTATCGTTTTTTCATTTCAAACAAATTTTTCGTTTATTTTTCGAGTTCAAAGTTCACATAAACATCTGTGCCATCTGCAGATACTGTAGTAAACACCCAGAAAAAAATGTGAACAAACATGTGACAGTTTAAGTTTCGTCGCATTTACGCGAAAATGACTGAAAATAATTCTCTTCCCCAAGTAAATAAGATCTGCGAGGCCAATAATATTTAGCACACCATAGATTAAAAATAAATTGAACTTCAAACATTCATTTGCACACGTTCGAAATATAAGACGAATTTGCACTCGTTATTTCTAAATTGTCTGAGTTATTAAAAGTCGTTCTGATTTCGTATTCGAACAAAAAAAAATAACGACAAAACAATGTTTGTTTACTCCACTCACAATTACGGAATTTCAAGGACGGGAAAACACGTGTTGCACTTTGATGCACTTTACTGTACAGTGTGCGCGTGACTACACTATAGCATGAACGTTTGGACTATAGCGCGCTGCGTAGTAGAATAATGGCACAATAACGGTTTTTTTAGCAGCAGTAGATAAAATTAACGATCTTCGAAAAAACCCTGGTTTTTGAAAAAAATAATTTTCTCTGTACTCTCTGTAGCACCAGAGCTTTGCGATACTGAGAATCAAGATGGACTGATTTAATAAGCAAGAGAAATACGTGTTTCTTGATTATTATCGCGGTTGCGTTTTTATCTACAGATTTGAGCGCGTTGCGTAAGTTAGTTTGCGAATAAAGCGAACTCGGAATTTAGAATTTGATTCCATGAATATACAGATTTTTATGTAAACATTTTGTTGAATTTTGAGTAAAAACTTTTTTTACTTTACGTAATAGTACATTATCGCACATTCGCGTAATGCTGATTTTAACGAAACTGAGTTAGAATCAGATTTTACCCGAATTGTGCGATACTGTATTTTATGCGCTTATAACCGAAAAAGACCTTTGAAGTACCACTTTTGAGGTTAGATGCGCATAAAAAAATTTAACGTCCGTTTTTTTTTACATAGTCATTATTACAGTTTTTATTTTACGTTTATATCTGAGTTGTCAAATATTTCGAATTGTGATTCATTTTTATCGCTTTCCCAGCCAATTTGATTTTTAAAAGTTTTTACGAGAAAAAATTACCCCGAGCCAGGAATCGGGCCCGGGACCTCTCAATTTCATGTCGAGTGCTCTCAATTGGCTGGGAAAACGATTTTTTAAGTTAAAAATATCATCAAAGAAAAATTTTCAATGCACTTGATCCTTCTAGATATTTCTTCATCATATATTATATTATCATTTTAACAATAAAATGACATCGAAAATCTGATAAATAAATAAAACAGAGATACGGAAAAATCCATTTAATTCGCTAATCGTTTTTACATGTTGGTTCATAAATAAAATTCGAAGCACTCGTGAAATTTCCAGAGGTTCAGAGCAAAAGTGAGACGAGTAGAGACAGAAAATATGGACTTTCGTATATGTCTGGCTTTCTTTTGTTTCACTTTTGCTCTGAGCGTCTCAAATATCATACAGATGAATTCGTTCCTCTTCATTTGAAAAAGCTTCTCATTTTCAATTAGAGGAAACGAAATTACACATGGTCATCTTAATTTCCAACGAACAATTTTCTACCTCATTAATTACACTAATTATCTGTGTAATTAATTAAAGACGAACTTTTTCATTCAATATATCGTCATACAGCTGTTCATTGAGGGGAACATATTTGTCTGATCGATCCAGAAAGTATAATCGGTCTTGAACCTGAAAAAAATTTTTCTTCGATTTCGTACTCCACAAATTATATCCTATAAATTTTGTACCTTGTAAGGATCGAATCCTTCATCTTGGAGCGTTTTTTTCTTCAATTTGAACGTGCCTAAAAATTGATGTTATTCGTTAATTATTTATTGTAAAACAAAAGAAAATCAGAAATTACTATAAAAAAGGAAAAACTTTGGGAGTTTATTCAAAATTTTATGATCTCTGAAAAAAATATTTCGGCTCAGGAAGACGTTTTTTTCAATTAACGGAAATTGTTGAGATATATTTTTTCGTCACAAAATTTTTTGTATCTATTTTCAGACTGATCATAAAATTTTAAAGTTACGAAATTTCTCGCCTGTCTTTTTTTATCATTTTAAAAGTCAGAAGTCACTGAAAAATTTGGAAATTTTGAAATTCGATAAAAAATGTTTTCGTGCGAAATAACATTTTTTCGATAAACGTAAATTCATAAAATATATTTTTTTGCCGAAATTGTTGTTGAGTTTTCAGATTGATTATGAACTTTTTTAATCTACTATCGCCAGTAATTTTTTCATAATTCAAAAATCAAAAATAGCTGCTATAAAAATTGGGAATTTTTTCGAAATTCGATGATTTTTCGAAGTAATGTTTTGGTGCAAAATAACATTCATTCGAATGAAGAAAATTCCGAAGACAAATTTTTCCTAAAAATGACTTTTCAGTTTGCAAAGTTATTATTAATAAAATGTTGAAATTACACAACTTTAAATTATTCTCACCAGTCATTGGCAACTTTGAAAGAAGTCTGATAAAAAGCGGCCTCGCATATGAAGGCAGCGCCTTTTTAGTGTTAGCTGCAAAATTTTCCAAATCCACTAACTGATCGGGATCATAAATAGCAGCCATCCCAGCTTTCCCTTCAATTTTAGGAACCTATTTTAGAAAGAAAAAAAGAAGTTGAAATCATATTCATCCATTCATTGATAATTCGTTCATTCGTTTCTTAATTTTTTCGTGTTTTTACTTGTTCATCTGTTTATTCATTGGTTCATTCATTCATCTTTTAATTTATCCATTCGTTTATTTATTCATTCATTCATTTTTTGTCTATTCACTTATTTATATTTTGATTCACTTCTTTATTCATTCCTCTTTTTATTTATTCATTCGTTCATTCGTTTCTTCATTTTTTCATGTATTTACTCATTCATTTGTTTATTTCTTCATTTATTCATGTTTTCATTTAATTTACTCCAAAGATGCAAACTATACGAAATTCAATGACTATTTTTTCTAATTTTTGTCTTCTGTAATTTATTTCTCCATAAGATTTATTTTATTCCGATAATATGTAGGATATTATAATAATAAGTCGAAAAATATTTCACACTTTTTTACAATATTTAACCAAGCATAAGGTTTAATATTACAGAAGAAATCAAACCCAGACTTTTTTGTTTTTTGTTAAATTACCTACCTCAATACCATATACAACAACGTCCTTTAAACCTACGATGTTGCTGATTACGGCTTCGACTTCCGAAGTCGACACATTTTCACCTCTCCACCTGATTT
>JAPYZK010016524.1:0-15166 GCA_030522785.1 Platygaster equestris | reverse complement strand
AAATTAAAATTTTGAAATGCAGGGCATTTTTAGGTTATTATTATTACGTTTCTGAAATGAGAGATTCCGAAATTTCCAACATTCAGAGCTTTCGAACCTGCATTTCAATTTTCGTGCATTTTCCTCGCATATTTACAAATTTCACTATTTAAATCTTCAAATTCGAATCCTGAAATTCTGAAATTTCATTTTTCATCTTCTCTAACTTCATTCACGTAATTGTATCTCTTGTTTACTTTATACAACGGAAATTTTATCAATTTTATCAGCAATGTCCGCTAATCTTCAACACCCGTTATTACCAACTCTTTGACGGCTTTTTAGCTCTTCGCTCAGGGTAACTCGATGCGATTTTTTCCTCTCGCGCGCGCGCACTTGCTGCTATCGAGTGTCCAACTCATATATCATGTGTCATGACATTTAATACATCGAGAAATCCATTTGCTTGGATTTTCACGTTGACTGCAGGTTACGTATTACAATGGAAAATTATCATGTTCTGAATAACTTGATAACTTCAGTGTTAAAATTTTCATTGAAACTCAAGTATCAATTCTGTTGAGTCTGTTTTGCATAAAAAATACTTCGTACATAGAAAACTATCCCTAAAATTGTACAGTGTACCAAAACCATGGAGTTTTTGTATCATTGCAGAAAACTGATTCCAACCCCCGAATTTCAATACCGAACAATAACCTCTCTTTCTACTTTTTTTTTAAGTTAAAACCCAGGAACGTAAATTCGATTTGCGCAACCGGAATTCTCCCGTTGCAATAAATCCCGGAGAAGAAAAGCTTTTAACTTTTTCAGGATCCAATAAAGTCGGGGAAAGAGCAAAAAAGAGAAAATAGGAGGGAGTGGAAATGGAGGTGGCTGATAGAAATGAGGAAGAGAAAGGGGTAGTTTCAACGATTTTCTGGTTACGTCAAGGGCGCTACAATGTAATTTTTATATGAAAATAGTCAAATTTGACTAATTGGTCTAGCGGAAAAGACATTACTAGTAAATAGTCAAAAATGACTTATTGAATTAGTGAAATAGAGTTGACTACTGAAAACAGTCAAAAATAACGTATCCAATTAGTCAACCGTGACTACTGGAAATAGTGAAACTTTTTTCCGTCGGATTTTGCTAGTCGTTCCTGTTTTCTGGATGATCTGCCGTCTTTGAAAATAATTTTTAATGACAAGAATAAAAATAACTTCCTCTTCTTCATGTTTATCGAGTTCACTCACAACAGAATCAATTTTTAGTAATGACATTCGAAAATCGACCGCAACAACCAACTCGAAAATTGCTTTCAATCAAGACAAAGCAGTTCAGTTCGCTATTCAGTAAAACACATCAGTGATAACTTCGGTATTTTTGCCACAAGAGCGAGAAAGAGGGAGAAAAGCCATTATTAATCCACAATGCGCCGCGCGCGGGCGGACAATGCGGTTCAATTAATTGAAAATGTACTCGCCGCTCTCGGGGGGGATCCTGCGCTTGAAAATTACGACATTGTTCCGGGGTGGTAGGTGGGGAGCAGGAAGGGAGGAAAGTAGCGAGACGTGCAGTAATGCCGCATAAATGATAATCAGTCATTGTGAGCTGTAATCGAAAATGGAGTGTCATTTTGTTGAAAATTGTTCACCGAAATAGTACATTATGTATGACAAGTGATTTTTTTTACAAATGCACCAAGAAGGCGCTTTTGAGTGCACGAAAAATTGAAATGGTAATTTTCAACAATTTTTCAGAAATTGAAAATTTCCGAAAAGTTTGAAAATTTTCAAAATATTCGAAAATTTCAAAGATTTTGGTTTTTTGAAATTTTGGTTATTTTTGGAAATTTCTGGAAATTTTAAAAATTTTGGAAATTTACGGAAATTGTTGGAAATTCTGAGAATTTTGAAAACTTTCAGAAATTTTAGAGATTTTTAGAAGTTTTTAGAAATTTTGAGAATTTCGAATATTTTCAGTAATTTTGAGAATTTTGGGAATTTTCAGAAATGTTGAGAATTTTGGAAATTCGGAAACTTTCGGAAATTTTGAAAAATTTGTGGAGTTCATTACAATTTCTTAAAATGTCGGAATTTTTACACGGTTTAAAAATTTTCTAAAACTAGTGTGGAAGTTTCAAAATTGTTAAGATTTTAGAAAATTTCGAAGATTGTAAACATTTTTGAAAATTTCATAATTTTTTCGAAATTTTGATAACTGTAGCAATTTTTGGGCATTTTTAAATTCTAAAATTTTTCAAGATTTCGGTTATTTTCGGAAATGTTGAAAATTCAAAAAATTTTCAGAATTTTGGAATTTTTCGGAAATTTTATAAATTCTGGGAAATTTTGAGAATTTCGGAAAGTGTTGGTAATTTTGAGAATACAGGAAATTTTCGGAAATTTTCAGGATTTTGGAAATTCGGGAATTCTCGGAAATTCGGAAATTCTCGGAAATTTTGAGAATTTTGGAAATTTCGAAAAATTTGTGCAGTTGATAAAAATTTCTTAAAATGTCGAAACTTTTACACGGTTTGAAAATTTCCAAAAACTGGTGCGGGAATATTTCCAAATTGTCAAACTTTTCGAAAATTTCGAAGATTGTGAACATTTTTGAAAATTTCATAAATTTTTTGAAATTTTGATAATTTGAGAAATTTTTGGGCATTATAAAATTCTAAAATTTTTTTGAAATATCGGAAATTTTCGTAAATTTTGGTAATTGTTTGGAAATTTTGAGAATTCAAAAAATTTTCCGAATTCTGGAAATTTTCGATAATTTTAGAAATTATGGATTTTGGAAATTCGTAAATTTTCGGAAATTTTAGAAATTATGGGAAATCCTGAAAATTTTAGTAATTGTGAGAATTTAGGACATTTTCGGAAATCTCTAGGATTTTGGAAATTCGTAAATTTTGAGAATTTTGGAAATTTCAAAAAATGTGTTCAGTTGATAAAAATTTCGTAAAATGTCGAAATTTGTACACGGTTAGAAATTGCGCACACTAATTCCGCACTACTATACTACATCAATGAAAAATGCCATGTTTCGCCCACATTTCGTGCATGAAAAAGCCCCATCTTTCTGCATGTGTAAAAAAAATTCGTTTCATGTTGACCTAACGAAATTCCGAAGGGCGACACTAAAAAATTTCTCATTCTTCTGTTGTCGAATCATCCCAAGACCCAGCCCTTCCCCGAGCAAACATCGAGCACTTATTAACGACCTTCGTGCACGCAGAGTAATCAAAAGCCAGAATGACCCCGGCTTAATTAATCAATTAATCGCGCGGCCCCATTAAGCTAGGCAGCAGCTCGGTGTTCCGGGCCAAAAATCCGGGGACGTCGGGTTGGCTGGCATAACGAAATCGCGTAACGAGGGCGATAAATTGAAAGGACGAGCGAGCGGAACGGCGCGTCTAAATGAAAACAAGCTTGGCAAGGAACAAAGGCCGAAGGGTCGTTTCCCCGTTCGCTCGCTCGTCCATCGGTAATCCATCCGCTGACCTCGTCGCGCATCTCTCCCAGCCTCTCAGGACACTATTTTCCCGGATAATCGAATGATCGCGAGACCCGATGTGATTTCCAACAATGCTCCTTTGTCTCCGTTTCAAAGCGCACTTGAATTTAATTAGCGACTATGGTCCCGTCGACACGAGCAAAAAAATTTTTACCCCTTAAAGGAATTATGATCGAAATGTTCAATATGGAGATGAGTTTCTCAGATTTCAAACTTTACAATTTTCCAATATTTCCATACTATTACGTCCTGTAATTTTGGGACGTTTTTAGGAGTAGTGCGACCCGCGGGAAACCCCCCAAAAAACCAAAAAATTTTATGTTCGTAACAAAGAACGCCTACTTCAGGTTAGGTTAGGCACTTTAGAAATCCAGAAATTTTTATGGTTTTTTGGGGGGTTTTCCGCGGAACTCGGTAGTAACCACTTTCTCCACTCCTTTTTTTCCACCTACCTTTTTCTCCATCGTACAATTTTTCCACCGACATTTTTTCCACTGATCTTTTCTCCATTTACCGTTTTTTTCACCGACCTTTTTTCGCCAAAAATTTTTTGAATGCATACTTTAAATGAAAAATGTGAAAACATACTTTCAAAATATTTATGACTATTTCAGAAGATTTTGAGTTATTAAAACGTAATGTCGTGTCCAACAGCTCGAAGGTACTCTGCGATTTCGCCGACATTTCCAAAAAATTGAAAACGTTTCTTCATCACTGGGTTGTTGATACAAAGAAAAATCCATCTTTTTCGATATTCCCGGTCAGTTTTGTTATTAATTGGCAATGAAAATGGTTTTTGCGAGAAAAAAAATACACTGAGCCGGGAATCGAACCCAGGACCTCCCAATTTCATGTCGGGTGCTCTAACCAACTGAGCTACTGGTAGCTGATAGCTCAGATGGTTAGAGCACCCGGTGTGAAATTGGGAGGTCCTGGGTTCGAATCCCGGCTCGGTGGATTTCTTGTTTCTCACAAAAACCATGTTAATTGCCAATTAATAACGAAACTGACTGGGAATGTCAGAGAAGATGGATTTTTATTTATTTCCAAAAAACCCTACCATTTTATCTCTTCAGTTCTTTTGTAGAAGAACGCATTTATGTGTAGAATAGGGTGCTTATTTACATCTGATATTAGTTCTACCATTTTACTTCATATTTGATAACACACAATAGTTTTTATAAACTCTAATGATTGGAAAAAGTGGTGTACAATCATTTTTAGGGGTTTTTGGAAATCTGAAAACTTGAGCTGTTTTGTGAAAATCTTCCAGTATTTCTCAAGATTTTTATCAATTTTTCAGCAATTTTCTATGATATCCCGTATTTATCCCAGTAAAATGCGTTGGAATATGTACACGGGAAATTTTCCTAGAATAATCAATGTAATGTATTCCTCGAGAATCACCACTTTAAGTGATAGAAACAGTTCTTTTATCCTGAATAGCGACGTTGTCAATAATAAACAACCGGTGTTGAAGCTCATAGACCCGACGGAATGTACGAGAATAGTTGCATCGTAGAAACGATACTGCAGTTTAAAATAATCGTGCTTTATACTCGAGTCTTGCGTTCTACTTCAGAACTCCTGATATACATGAAAGTTGCAAATAATTGAATCCACCTACAATCTAGAAAACACATCGAAATTGAAATAATTTCTTCAATGTTGCTTTTCTCATAGTCGTTTAATATCCCTATTATTTTATGATTGATGAAATATTCATCTTCAGAAATGTGATGGATAAAATTAGACATTTTTTACTATTCACTATAGTCTCTCTTGCTAGACGAATCAGTCAAAATCGACTGTAAACTATTTTTTTCACACATGCACAAAGATGGCCCTTTTTCATGCATGAAATGTGGGCGCAAAATGGCATTTTTCATTGATATAGTATGGCAGTGCGAAATAAGTGGGCGCAAAGCACTCTTCTGCGCACTGTTTTTGGAAATATTTCTGCACCAGTTTTGGACAATTTTCAAACCGTATAAAAATTTTGACATTTTCCAAAAATTACCAAAGTTTCCGAAATTTTCCAAAATTTCAAATAATTTTCAGAATTTTAAAATGCCCAAACGTTTCTAGAATTATCGAAATTTCAAAAAAATTATCGAATATTTAAAAATATGCTCATCATCTTCGAAATTTTCGAAAAGTTTGACAATTTTTAAGATTCCACACCAGTTCTGAAAAATTTTCAAACCGTGTAAAAATTTCGACATTTTAAGAAATTTTTATGAACTCCACAAATTTTTCGAAATTTCCAAAATTCTCAAAATTTCCGAAAATTTCCGCAAAATTTTGAAAATTTTTAAAATTCTCAAAATTTCCGAAAATCTACAAAATACTCAAATCTTCCAAAAATCCCAAAAATTACCAAAATTCCCGAAAATTTCTAAAATTTCAAAAAAATTCTTGAATTTTAAATGTCCACAAATTTCTGAAATAATCAAAATGTCCAAAAAATTGTGAAATTTTAAAAAATTTTAAAAACTATCCATTTCTTCTGTTCCAAACTTTACACTTACAGAATAACCTATTTTGCGCACTCGTTACATAATGTACTTTACCCCGACTAATTCAAATGCTTAAAATCAATCTGGATTCAATCCTATTAAGATTGAATAGGATCCTATATGCAGTTTTTCAGCCGAAGCAAAAGTGTTGCAGAAACGAGGATAATAGTTTGTCGAACAAGTAATTGTTTATGCCCCGAGAACGGGCGCGAGAGTGCTTATTTATTGATCGGCCGGTGTGGTAAACTGTTGCGGATATGGATACGCCTTGTCGTGATTGGTGGTGCATTCGAGTGTGCATGCAAACAGCTATCCCTTAATAATGCAGAGCGCACGAGCGTCTCTCGCAATTCCTATCTCTCGTCGTCCTTCTCGCTCCCGCCGCGGCATATTTATGGATGACAAAAAGCCCTGATTTATTCGTCATTGATTTTTCGCGGGACTCGACCCTCCTCCTTAAGTTACACCGATCGAGAGTGCTCGTTTTCCAGTCTCCTTGGTCTTACATCCGACGATCCCGGAAACTAGACGGATCTGCGATTCAGTGCAGCTTATATTATATTTCTCAACGAGTGCAGAAGGAGCTTTTTTTACGAATGTGAGGTTTGCAAGACGAGCCGAAGGCGAGTTTTGCAATCACATTCTTTGAAAAAGCCCTTCTGCACAAGTTGAGGACTATATTTTTTCCAACAACGTGGAGAAAAAGTTGAGGACTATATTTTTTCCAACAACGTGGAGAAAATACGATTTTTGACGTTTTGAGCCGTGGAGAAAACCGCATTTTCTCCACGGCGTTGGGAAAATGTCATTATCGATTACTAGAGTGATTTCGAAGATTTTCTCGAGTTGGCTAATGAATATTAGAAATTTGTAATGAAGAGAGCTTTTGCTATATCGAAATTGAAATTCTTTAATTTGGCTCCAGTTGATTAATTGATTTAACTCGACCTAATACAAGAATGGCGAAATTTTGCAATTGTGATTTCAAAAAAAGTGTGTTTTTGGAATTTTTGAAGTTTTAGACATTTTCAAAGTTGGAAAATTTTGCAGGTTCGAAGTTCAGAAGTCTAAAAATATTGAACAATATTTTTGGATTGAAAAGCTTGATAGAAACGTTTTGAGTTTATGATGAACTGCGGAAATTCGAAAAACAATTCCTATTTTTTGAAGTGTGAAATTTTATAGTTTCATATTGGAAGTTAGTTTGAGTTTGAAAAATTACACTCCCGAATTTCAGAATTTGTACCTATAATGAAGAATCTTTTAAATTCCAAGTTTTTGATTGTAGACTTTCAGTTTCTGAAATTTTGAGATCCAGAGAATTCAAGCGATTTTGTTTGCAAAATTTAGAAGATGTGAATTTTGAATTTGAATTCTTGAATGAACACCCTAAATTTTTTCTAGTAAAGATTCATTCAATTTGAGGAACAATTCAGCAAATCAAGATTGAGTGGGAATTCCACTTGAAATGAGTGAAATGTCACTATATAAATGAGTGTAATTTCACTCTTTATAGAGTGACATTTCACTCAAGATAATTATTTGAATTCTATTATGTTTTTTGGAGTGAAATATAACTAAAAAATGAACTTCAGATCCAAACATTTCAAGATTGAACATACTGAAAATTTTGAAACTTTGAAGCACTTTTTCAAAAACAGTGGAATTTTGAACAATTTGAAATTTGTTATTTCGAGAATTCCAAATCCCCAAAAATTTCATTTTACATGTGAAATGTAAGAATTTTTATTTTTCAAATATCAAGGATAAACAAATTTTACATTCGGCAACTTTCAAATATTTCTGCAAACTTCGAATTTATGATTTGTGATTTCAGAATTCGAAACCTTGAAAATTCCATTTCTTAAGATTCGAGATTTACCTCCGAAATTTTCAATATTAAACGACTTTTATCGTTCGGAAATTTTCAAGTTCATTATATATATTTCACTGTACTGAAACGATAAAATCTAAAAAATTCATAATCGAAGATAGCCAACTTTGAGAATTCAGAATCCGAAAAATTATATTTTTGATGTAAATACACTCCTGGTTGTCTTAGATATTTAGATTTTTCGGGGTTTAGGGGGGGGGGGGGTATAGCCCCCATAGCCCCCCCCGGATCCTCTTCTGGTTCCAACCAAACCAGCTAAAAAACCTCCCCAAGCACAGATAAAACCTCCCCCCATTTTCCCGCCCCTCTCAACCCCTGGCAAAACCCGAAAAGCAAATCTCCGGAAAAGCGAAAAACGCGATATCGGATTAAGCGAGCCTCGTTACCCGGCACCGCTAACAATGCGCGCTAATGGAAGCCCCGGGTCCCTTGACTTCTCAATGGACCCCGCGTCTCGTAAATAATTCATTCCAACTTGCCGCGGAATTTCCAGTATACGCCTTATCCCTGAAACAAAGTGCCTAGCCCGGGAAAAAAGAAGAAAAAAAAAAAAAACGCGCCGTCTCTTAATGACTACAATAACACGCTTATAAAAGGAGTTATTAAAAAAGGCCGTAAATTACGGCCGCGTCGCGACTCGCCTCGGAAATATGTAATAATAAAAAGGGGGAAAAAGAACGGGTAAAAAAAAGAGGACGAATGGAAACTTTGTTTGCCCGCGTGCCTGGTGATTCGCGGCAATCTTCTCGTTACGCAACGAGATGTACGGCGTCGCATCGGGCTGGCAACTAACGCTTACGTAATTTCGCGGGACGAAAACGGATTCCGCGTGCTCTAAAATGAGAAGAAACCTGCATCGAAACTGCGCGTTATTCGTTGATTAACTAGTGGAAATTGTTATTGATTGATTTGGAATGATTGGGAAAATTATGTGGATGAAAATTAGAGATTTGTGTGAGTTGAATTAGAAATGGAGGGGGGGGGAGATGATTTTCACTCGAAATTACTTCAAGAAATTGATAAAGTGGAGTTTTATTAGAGAATTATGAAAATTTCTTAATTTCTTGGAATTTGCATGATTTCACTGTTTCGAACTCGTTTAGTAGGTTTTCAACATTCCAGGATTTTCATCAATTTTGGGAATTTTCAGAGTTTGGGAGATTTCGAGGATTTTACAAGTTTTTAGAAGTTTAAAAATATTTGAAATTTCGACTGTTCGGAAAATATAAGTTCTAAAAAAGTTTTGGAAATTCTGGAAATTCACAGTATTTTCATAATTTTTGAAATTACGAGAATTTTACGAATTTCTGATATTTCGAGGAATTTAGTAATTTGGAATATTTTTAACATTTTAAGTTTTTCAACAATTTTGAGAATTTTCGACGTTTGAAGTCTTTTGAGGATTTTGGAAGTTGATGGAATTTCGGAAAGTTCGAGAATTTCGAAATTTTCGTTAATTGCGGAGATTTGTAAAAGTTTTCAAAATTCGGAAATTTGAAATTTTTTCACTATTCTGGATACAACGAAAATATTACGGATTCTTTACATTTCGAGAAACTTGAGTTGGAACATTTCGAGATTTTAAATAATTCAGAGAATTTCGAAAGTTTTTAGTATTTTGGCAATTTTCAGAAATCCGAAAATTTTCAGAAATTTCAGAGATTGAAAAAAGTTTCGTAAATCTTGAGAATTAAGGCAATTTTAATAATTCCTCAAATTTTGAAAATTTCGCAAGTTTCTAAAATTTCGAGAAACTTTCGTTTAGTTGGAATGTTTTTAATATATTTCAAGATTTTCGATTATTTCAATAAATTTTGAAGTTTAGGGTTTATTGAAATTTTTTTAACTTACAAGAATTTTCAAACTTTTCAGAATTTGAAAATTACAGAAATTTCAGAGATTTGAAAAAATTTCGAAAATTCTGAAAAGTTACAATACTTCCATAATTACTGAAATTCCGAAAATTCAACGAATCGCCGAAACTTTGAGACACCTCATAATTTCAAACATTTCGAACATTTCAAGATTTTCAACAATTTCGCAAATCTTCGAAGTTTGGAGTATTCCGAGAATTTCAAAAGTCCACAAAATTTCGACAATTCCAAGCATTTTAAACATTTTTGAAATTTCAGAGGTATCAAAAAGTATCGAAAACTCTGAGAACTTCGGAAATTCTCATAATTTTCTAATTAAATTTCACTGATTAAACTAGTTAAATTGATTTCGAGTAAAAATCACCTCAGCTCCCCTCGAACGAAATTTCTGACGAGAGTGGTACAAATGAATATCCAGAGCTTTGTAAATGGATAGGGTCTGGTCGAATCAATCTTATTGTAATTAAGCGGGGGCTGCAGGGTTTTCGGGTGAGCCGATTCGGCGACAGCCAGTCGATTTAGACGCAATCATTGGGTTATCCGGGATTACCGGGGATGCCGGTGTCAGCCCGGTAACTCGCAATTAAGGAAACGCCACCGCGCGCGCCAACAAAGTACGCTTTAACACAATCAATTATGCAAATTCCCAATCCGTTTCTTGGCGTCCGTTATTTCGCTCGGGAACGTTGGGCATCAATGACATCGAAGAGCGTTGTACGTACTTTTTCCCAACGCCGTGGAGAATCGTATTTTCTCCACGTTGTTGGAAAAAATATAGTCCTCAACTTGTGCAGAAGGGCTTTTTCAAAGAATGTGATTGCAAAACTCGCCTTCGGCTCGTATTACAAACTTAACATTCGTAAGAAAAGCTCCTTCTGCACTCGTTGAGAAATATACTATTTCCAGGGCTAGAACACGTTTTTTTTTCGTGAGCATTCTAGATCAGATGGATTCTCTTAAAAGTTGTTGGAAATCTTAAAATTCGGATGTTTTTGAAATTTTTTCTTGAATTAATGACTTGGCGCCATAAAATGATTGGTCAATTTTTTTCGCCCAGCAGTCATTACTTAAAAAAAAATCATAAAGTTATTCAGGTTTTTCGGAATTTTTCAAAAAATTATTAAAGTTTTCTTCAGCAGACATATGATGCGAAATGCACCGTGCAAATTGAACATGACTCGCGCGATCGTATAGCCAACGATTCCCACGACTCATTCATCCACGCCATTCCGCAATCCATCAAATTCTTGTCGCGGAATATCGTCCGCGATCGCAGCGATTTCCCGCGAATCCAAGCAAGAGCGATAAATAATGTCGGGCGCGCGCGTTCGTGTACATCGAATCTCGGAAAACGGGGATTTCGCGGCCGCGACATAGTGCGAATTAAAGGCGCCGTCGCAGCTACCGAGTCGGACGCTCGCGTTGGCGCAAGTCGGCGTATCGCTGTCACTACGCTCATTGTACCCAAAACACTTGCCGATCGTTGAAATTTTCCTGTTACGAACGATTCAAGGATCGGCGTTTGTTTCAGGCGCAATGAGGGCAGCAGTGACAACGCCCTCATTTAAAACGCCCAATCCATATCTGTAATCGAAGCATTTTTAAAATTCCAGTCGTCCATTGACTATAGTACTCTAGGGGCTTAATTAAAAACAGTCGAAATTGTGCAGACCATTCTGCGACGGTTTTTTGTGTGCCTTTTTTTCTCGTTCGCCGACTTTTTTATCATGGCACGAATATTTTTTGGTCAAAACGATGTGAAACGACAAAATTCATCGAAAAATTAGCCGATAAATTTCAGAAATGAAAATCGTCGCATCTGTGATGGTTTTGTGAGGGTTTTTTTTTTTTATGTCTTTTTTTCCTTGTTTTTTGACTTTTTCATTATTGCGCGAGTATTTTTTTCAAAACGACGTGAAGTCAACCAAAATCATCGAAAAATTAGTCGAACAATTTCAGAAATGAAAATCGTCACATCTGTGACGGTTTTGTGATGGTTTTTTTTGTTTTTTATTCCTCGTTTTTTGACTTTTTCATTATTGCGCGAGTATTTTTTGGTCAAGATGATGTGAAATCAACAGAATTCATCGGAAAATTAGCGGAAAAATTTAGAAATGAAAATCGTCACATCTGTGACGGTTTTGTGACGGTTTTTTTCATACCTTTTTTTCCTCGTTTCAAACTGTGCAATATTTGGCTTTCAAAATGAGTGTAACGAAATATGCACTCGCCCGACGCAAATTTCGGGAATATTCAACGTACATACGTGTGCTCTGAACGAACCTAATACCTGGGAGGCGAGTTGAGCGCCACTTGGGACGGCATTCCAGGGCTCTGTTCGTGGCCCGTTGCATCGCGGCTATTCGTGTTCGAGCGCAAGCACGTGCACCGAACAAGCACTGAGAGCGAAGTGAGGTTGTTGATATACCATCGATGTCGCGAAATCCGTGATTACCCGAGATATTACGGATATTATATTACTTCACACAGATTTATTTTTCAATTTAACTTCGTTTCACTTTTTTCGGGGATTTACCAAAGTCAAAAACAATTGCAATTCTATACTTAAACTTTCAGTTTGAATTTATGAACATTTCTGAAGAATTTACAAATTCCAAAAATCTCATAAACCTATCATTTGATACGTTCTTGATGTCGCTGGAACAATTTTTGATAACATTTCGCCCCTTCTATCAATATAATAGAGCTTGTGGGGTCGTAAAAAATGAAGGGCAAAATTTTAGGGTTGTTTTTCAAGGCCACAGAATCCATTTTGGATAATATTCTTGTCTTTAAATAAATTATGGGGGGGGGGGGTGGTAAAAAAAGATATTATGTAATTTTGCTGTGGCGAATTTTTTACGTATTCAATTTAAGGGAGTCCAAACCTCCCATGCATAAAACCAAATCAACGACCTGCAACATCCCAGAGATCGATCGATTCCCCAATCCCGTTAATCTCTCGTGTCGCGAAAAAGGAACGAATCGGAAGAAACCGCCGATGATCCTGAAAAATGAAAGGACCGAGTCGCGGGTTTCACATAAATTTGCCATTCCGGGTCGGCGCGTGATTTATCGAGCCATATATAATGAACGCTGGATGCGTCCGTTTTCGCTTTGCCCTCTCCCCCCCAATCTCGGTGCCCCCCTCTTTACCAGAAAAGTGGCCCCGAACGTTATTTATTGCGCCCGTGTATTGACTGTAAGACTTTGCGGTGACGGGTGCTTGCGGTTTCCAGTCGTGCTTTTGCCTTACGAGATTTTTCGTGTTTCGAAAAATGATTGATAACTTTTTGGATTCTAATTAATTTGATTGAACAAATAATGGGTAAGGGGGACGAATAAACTTGGAATTTAAGTGGAATTTTGAAGGCTGTTGATGATTTGGATGATTTCATTTTCCGATTATAAAATTTCGTGGATTTGAACTTTTACTTCTAAACTCGAATTTCAAAGCAAGCGTGGTCTCAAGTTTTTTTTAAATTTACAAATTACAGGGGGCTCGGTATCTAACAGACATGTCTCGAACTGAATCTCTTCGGGTCCAACAGAAATGTCAAGCAGGTAGAAAAGCAATTAATCATCGCAGTTTCGTCTCCGGAAAAAGCTGCGTCATTCAACGCCTTCGAAAAAAAAATCCCCAATACTGCGTCTATGTGAATTTACATTTGAATTCCAAATTGCTAAAAATTGTGTTTTCAAAATTATGGAAATGAGGATTAAAATCCGGGAAAATTATTCTGTCTATTCAGCTCGACATCGCGCTTCATTATAAGGTTCCCTCTGTCTAACAGACACTTGTGTCTAGAAGCAAAACGTTGGGCAAAAAATTCTGTTAGATTATACCGAGCCCTCTGTAACCAAGTTTGAACATTTTTGAATCTCGTTTGCGATAACTTGTAGTGAACACTGAAAAACTCGCTTTGATGAATCCCGACAATTTCGAAAATTAACAGCCCCAGGAACGGAACGATAAAAATGTGATGGTCGCGGTGATTAGGAGAAATGCACGTAGCCAACGTTCGCTGGCGTGGCCGCGGTCAGTGACAGGCGATCTGCTTAGTTATACATCCATTAATCTTTCTCGCGAACACGGCTACACTTCTGGGCGTACGAGAAAACCAGGGAAAAAAAAGCGCCACTGTCCGAGTTATTCGGCGCTAATGACAGGGGACAAAAAAGTTTATGTACGAGCCGTGGAATTTGTACCTCTGACAAAAAACCCGCGTTCTGAGCGAAAAAAACGTTTTTAATACCACGAGACTTGAGTAAAAATTCTTCGGGTAATCAAGTTTTTCTTGCAGATAATCTGTGGTTGGAATTCCTCTTGTTTTTTGTGGTGTTTTCATGGTGTTTCGGTTTTTCTGCTTAGGCATATTTTCGTTCGTATTTTTTGTACATGATAATTGAGAACATAATATTTATTTTGAATATTTGTTAGGTGTACATGATTGGTTTACTGTCATGCATGATGATAGCGTGATATAATAACTTGAAATTCGGGATCATAAAATTTCTATGATGTAGTAGTTTTACAACCCCTAATTTTATGATTAATGAATGATTTGTGTAGATCGTTGAATGATTCTTAGTGTTCATTCTTTGATGATTTCTTTCCGTATTGAACTCATTATGACAAGGACGTACCCAGAAATTTCGTTCGGGGGGGGGGGGGGGGGGGGGGGAATTTTACTAAAAATTGGGGGGGTGGTTGTTTGGCTGAGGTGATTTTTACTAAAAATTAATATTTTAAAAGTAAAGTTTTATTAGAGAAGTCTAAACATTTCCTGAATTCTCAGCATTTTCAAAACTTTTTGAAATCACTGAAATTTCCGGAATTTTGGAAATTCTTAAAATTGTAATTATTCTCTATATACTTTTTCAATTCTCGAGATTATCCAAACTTTGATAATTCGTGAAATCGTTCAAAATCTTCAAATTTTCAAAATGTTCAATAAGTTTTAGAAATTCGTTATATTTTCGGAATTCTAATAATTATGGAAGTATTGTAGATATCCAGAATTTTCAAAACTTTCAAATCTCTGAAATGTACACTATTTTTGAAATTCTAAATATTTTGGGAAGTCCTAAATCTTTTAAAATTTTCAAAATCCTCTAAACTCGAAATTTTTTAATTCATCGAAACAGACGAAAATCTTGAAATATGTCAAAAATGTTGCAACTGAACAAAAGTTTTTCGAAGTTTTAGAAATCCGTAAAATTTTTGAAATTTCAGTGATTATAAAAACTGCCTCAATTCTCAAAATTTTCGAAACTTTCTTAAATCTCTGAAATTTTTAAAATTTTTAGAATTCTGAACATTGTCGAAGACAGAAAACTTTCGAAATTCTCCAAATTATTAAAAACCTTGAAAT
>JAPYZK010016336.1:0-10776 GCA_030522785.1 Platygaster equestris | reverse complement strand
AAATCCCAACACTTCATAAATTTCGAACCTTCGGAATTTCTATACTCCCGAGTAAATGACTGAAAAATCAAATAGTTTCAACAAAAATTAACAAAAACTCGATGATTTTTCCAGGATGAAAACGAATTTCCCCGACAGTTACAATTTTTTTCCAGGAGAATTCATTTTCCCTACCAATTCCCGTTTTTCCACCAACCCCGATGCCCAAACCCTTAGATACACCACAAACAATAAGTATACCCTCAAATTCAGTCAAACACCGATCAAAATGTAACCAAACCTCCAACTACCACAAACAAGTAGTACAACCCTCGATCCAGTCATACATTCGAACCTTTCTCGAGTACCCCACAAAAACCCCAAAAAACAAATCAGCACTAAAATCCCCACCGTTCCCGTCTACAAAATGCATGATTCTCTACCAGCTGCATATTTCACGTACATTCGTACCAAAAAAATTCCATAATGACGATACTATTCCACGTAGTCAATTACCCGGCGCTTTCGAGTTCGACCCCCGCGTATTTACGTATCGCGTTCGACGCGTGTTTGCGCACTGCGCGGATAAGGCTCGTGCAAACGGAAAATTTCATAGCGCTCGCTCGCAATAATTCACGAAGGCAGGTAATTATCGGGGACGAGTGTGTTTGCGAGGCAATGGTAAAACGCGGCATCGACGTCGATTTCCCGGCCGGGGAGTGTGTTTGAAGGCAAAAACAAAGGAGTAGAAAAGCCAGCCGAGGAACCCGAATGAAGATTGCCGGCTATTCTCGAGTCTGAAGGGGGAACGTCCTGGATCAGGCATTTTCAGTTTACTGCTAATCTATTCAAATTGTGCGTTCGGTTTCTCGATTCCCCCTGTCGTCCGAATGATAAGGTTCGACAAGAGATACAAATTCAGTGACTCGATGATGATTTCCCATCAATCCATTGTTTTTTTTCCAACATTACCGCATTCATTTTTCTCTCTCTCTCTCTCCACAAATTTATTTCGAAAAATTGCATCCCACAGATAACGCCTCGTTTTTTACGATCACGCGTTAAAGCGATAATACCAGCGAGCGAACAAAAAAAAGCGACCGAGAGAAAAAGGTCATGAAATTTTCACGCGCGATTTCTCGTCGCGGGAACGATGAAATTCCCCGTAGCGAAAAATGACGATATCCACGTCCCGCGTAATTAATGAATGTAAAAATGAAATATTTACTCGGCTCCGCTGTTCCCGTATTTCACGTCGGAAACTCGGTCGAGCGTCGCTACTGAACGACGCCGGCGCGACACAGTAGTAAAAGTCAACGCGAAGTGCGCCGTTGAATGTTCATCTCGAAAATGAAGTACACACGAAGTCGCTTTTCCCATCCAACTTCCCTTCGCTTTCTCGAGAATTTTCCGCGACGTCTCGCCATTTTCCGTAATTAAAACTTGGCCCAGTTCGGGAGTGCATTCGGTGCATGCGAACGTTCGTAAATAAGAACGACTGACACAGTTTTCGGTACGACGAACTAAAATCGAACAGTACCCTTTTTTATTTGACCTCTTCGGGAAGTTTTTGAAAACCTAGATGCTTTGCAAATTCTGTAATATTTTTCATTTCGACACATTTTTGGAAGGGGAAAATTTTCCACGTAACCGTAAGTACCATCGACGTCTTTTCAGTTACCCAAGATGAAGAATATTAAGGCGTCAGCACGTGGTTTCTCGTTTACAAAGAAAAATAAATCAAGTGGCCATTTCAAAAGGGGGGGAGAGGGGTCGACGTCGTGGCGAGACGAGGCTCGTCAAAGCTTGAGCGTTCGGGAAAAGGGCAATTTTTGACTCGGTCGATTTTCTATCTCGGGTTTACGAGATGTCTGTGACAGCTGTCCCTCGTTTCAGAGGGAAAAATGCGATACGGGGACGAGGGATGGTTTCTTTGTAATTTCGGATGAGTTTTTCGAAATTCCAGTGTATGCAAATGATATGAGTTTTCACGTTCGTGAAGAGAATCGTAATTTTTTCTGGGTCATGAATAAATTGGAGCAACGTTGACGAGGATGGGGGAAATGTCAAAAGGAAAAAGAGGATTTTGAATTTTTACGGTATCCTGTATTGAGGAGGTGAAAATTGGTGACATTTGGATCAATTATTCACTCAAAACCATCCAAAATAGGAAAAAACAATGACAAATACACGAAAAACGATCGAAGTCGGGAATAAAAATCCAAAATCAAATTCCACACCGTAGACGTAAGTCCAAAACTCAATCCAAAACCTCCAAATATTAATAATACCACAATTTCAATCGCATACAAGTTTTCAGATTCAAAAAAAGACCCTCAACCCCAAAAATCCCCATTCAACACCCCTCTCAACCCATAATTCATCCAACACTCCGCACTTATTTACAATCCAAACACTTCCCATTCAACAAATCCAACAAAAATCCCCATTCAGCCTCCCCGACCCCGAACAAAACCAACTCGAAGCATCGGAATCACTCGAAACTCGTCGAGAGCCCACTCGAAATTGCGGCGTGCGTCTTTCTAATTAAGGCCATTAGAGCAATCCAATTAACGGCATTAGACGCAAATCAAGTTGAAAATTACTGGGGAATCCAGGCTCAACCGGTATTAAGCAAGGTTTTCGAGCTGCGTACGTATGTATGCGAGCACAACTTCGCGGCGTCATTAATATTTATGTCCCGGAACGCTCCGGTTATATGCGGGGAGAACAAAACCGCCGCAGCGGTATCAATGCGAGAGCACATTGCGGCCGGTCCAATTCCGTGGAGGCACGATTCGCAACGCGAGCGAGCGCTGTTTACCTCGAGCAAAGTACTGTCCCGCTCATTCAAGATGTCCGATTGGTAAATTGTCCCGTCCCGCGGGGCTTTCCCAGTCAACCCGATCGCCGCAATCCGTCCCCAAGCCCGGCACGCACGGATTCCACGGAGAACTCGGGCATTCGGAACGTTCCCGAAACGATTGCATTGAGAGGTAGTGCGAGGCGATGTACGAGATTGGAGGGAGTTCGAGAGAATTTTTCGGTTTGGAGGAAAATCCAAAAAACGTTTCAAAATCGTATTTCAGAACTTTTGAATGGTTGGATTTGGATATTTCGGAGGTTTTTAATAGAAAACACTCGAATTTTGTTTATTTCTCAAGTTCGACTTACTGCTCTCTAAATTTCGTTGAGTGGAAATCTATTTAATTTGAGTGACAATTCTGGAATTCAAGCCTGAGGTGGAAACCTACTCAAAATGAGTGGAATCTTACTCATTTTTGAGTGATATTTTAATTTATAAAATATACTGGGGACATAATAATTTTTTTTTTTTTAGAGAAACATCGCTCTGAAACGAGTGGGATTTCACTCATTTTGAGTAGAATTCCCACTCGATTTTTATTTGCAGGATATTGACTCAAATTGAGTGAATCTTCACTTAATGAAATTTGGAAGGTGGTAAAAAAGGGGCTAGAAGTTTCTAAATTGTTTTCATTTTCAAATTTGGATTGTTGTGAAGTTTGGATTGGTGTATGTTTGCAGATTTTGGTTTTAAGAAAGTTTCCAATTCGTAAAAGTTTGGCTTGAATTCAAAATTTTTCAACACTTTGCAATAGGAACACATTTGGATAAAACACCATATATTTGAAATTGACTTTAAAATACCACAAAATTTTAAATTTTCAAAAGTTTTCAAATATTTGCGAACATTTGAACATTCTTACAATTTTTAAAAAATAGCAGATTTCTCAAACTTTCGACGAAATTCGGAACTTTCAAAATTGTTTACTCAATTCCGAATTTCTGGCACCATAGAAAATTTTTTCAACTCTCGCTGAGAAAATCATGCACCATAGAAAATTTTTTCAACTCTCGCTGAGAAAATCATAATAAAAAAAAACATTTCTCCGATAATTCCGAGAATTCAAAATTTTTCCAAACTCAGGTATTTTTTCCAAAAACTTCTCACTTTCCTATGCTAAACTTAAAAATAATGTTCGAAAAGTCCGAAAATCCCCTCGGTTCCACAAAGTAGCTCCAAATTTTTCAACAATCGTTTAAAAGTCCTCAGAAATTGAAATGTATCTAGTAAAATTCTCAAAAATCTTCCACAAATTCTCAGGAACTTGAATTTTTCGAAAGCATCCTCCATCCAAATATTCAACCAAAAAACTGTCTCAATTTTCTAAATTCGCAAAAATATCGATCTCAATACGAAACTCCGAAAAATTCATCCCAATACAAGTGAGTTAATCAACCTCATCACTCAACCTCCCCCATTTCCTCACAATCTCGAACAATCCATCCCACTTCACAATCTTCGTATTTTTCGCAGAAGAAATACAATTCCCAAGCCAAAAATAATCGCACGTCCAACATCAAACGACCATTCGAGGTCGCTACAATACCAATACTTCATTTCCAGTTGCTTGAAAAAGCAATCACTCGAGTAATCCACGCTCAAACGACTTTTTGCCGAAATCGCGCATCCCCTAGACCCGGAATACCCACTGCTTTTCGAAGCCTCGACATCGCTATCTTTTCCCAATCGGGGATATCGAGTTCGGAACACAGGACATCGTATCTCTCCCAGCTCGGGCAGTAAATTCAACGTCTCCTTGGGTCACATTTCGCGCTTTACATTCCATTTACTTCCCACGGAAATTCCTCCCCGAGTCGTGTCGTTAATTTTTTGCGAAAAAACTAATTTAGAAATACGTGATTTTCAGTAAAAAGAGACAAATAACGTAACCAACTTTTTCTGAACAAAACACCCACCCCGAAAATTCCCCCTTACCCAATCTTTCCTCAAACTCCCAAAACTACGACGAAAATCCAAAATCATCCCCCAAACAACCAAACTCATGTCGCCAAATTCCACGCAATTTCAGCTCCATTCACATCGCGCAATGTAAACACGACGTTCCCGGAGCAATAAGATCCCGCCGGAAACGGCCTATAAGGATTCTCGAGAGGCGCGCGCGGTCGCCGAAAGCGCGCCCCCGCGGATTTATGGATTTCATTACGTTACCTTCTTTGCCCTCCTCCACCCCCGGAAAATTCAAGTCGAACGAAAACTCGCCCCGTTTGCATTTTACGGGCCCTCCAACGCTCGTACCGCGATACACCGCCATTTCGCGAGGCTCGTTTTTCATCCCCCCGAAAAAAGGCTGCAGGTGTTTCCGTCGAATGCCATATCGGGAAAGCCGTTCGGCCCCGGGCGATGCCGAGATTTCTATGGGAGTACGGGGCGGCTCTTTGAATTCGCCCCGGCGAATCGATCCTCTTTTTGGACCCTCGCGAAAAGGGGCTTGTGCCACGGTGGCACAGGGAATGATATTGCCGCGTACCGAGTCGAACTGCATCCCTCGCAGTCGACTTTTCAAAGTAAATTAACGCTGATGAATCCCTGGCGTCCGGGTATTGACGAGGGGGAGGAGGAGGGGGACGGGGACAGTGCGAGGAAAATTCTGGGGGTGGATATTTCGGGGATTACGGGGTACTGGTATTTTTGAAAATTATATTCATAGTGATGAATGAGTTTTGAGGGATTTTTTTATTTTATTCTGAAATAAATTATGTTGTTATCAGTTTCTGAATTTCTAATTTTCGAATTTTGACATTTCCGAATACAGATTTTACATTTGCGAACTTGTGTTCCGGAATGGACATGTTCAAACTTGAATTTGAAAATTTTTGTACAGTCATGGATCTTGAAAATTAGCGGATGAAATTGTTTGATTATCAAATGTGGAGATGAAGTTAAAGTTTTTGGGAAAAAAACTTTGAATTGCGTATGTGTATGAATAATAAATTTTAGTGTTCTAAGTGTTCTAACGAACTTTATCGAGATCTTGAGATGAAAATATGCAGTTTTTAAGTTTTGGAACTTAGAAGTTACTAGGACTAAATGTGTGTTCAAATTGACTTTTGAAAATTGGATTCAAAATTTGAACTCTTGGATTTTGTGACGATGGAATAGTAATATACTATCTAGAAGTCTTTCTTTTTTGAACTGAAAAATAAAATTTTTAGGTTTAGTCTTCGATAATGAGTCCCAATTTTGAAATTTAACTAGTCAAAAGCAGAAGTTCACATTATTCCATTCGAACTGTACAATTTTTATCTTTTTTAGGCAAAACAAAAATGTGAAGCAATTTCAGGAAAGTCACTAAGAATATGTTTAGAATCATCGAAGAATGGAAATCCATAAATGAAAACAATTAATTACTTTATAGCATGTGAAAATTTTCTTGAACTCGTGAAAATCATTGAATTTTCTCGAATCTTTAAAAATCCCTTAATTCTCTACATTCTCTGAAACTTATCAAAATTAATAGGTAATTTACAATCAATAAAATTTCAAAAAGCAAGCAAACTATAAAATTCTTCAAAAATTAAAAAAACCTGCATGAATTTGAAAAATATCGAAACTTGGTCCAAATGATGAAAAATAATCCAGTATATATAAGAATCTCTAAAAATAACTGTTTTTCTGAATAACTTCGGAAAATTTCTGATACGTACACATTTTTCATCAAGTTATAATATTTCCAAAAATGATAAATTCATGTAGTTCTATATTTACGTGTTGTTACGTAGTGTAGGCTAGAAAATTTCTCTAAAATAAAAAAAACCTGCATAAATTCGAAAAATATCGAAACTTGGTCCAAATGATGAAAAATAATCCAGAATATATAAGAATCTCTAAGAATAACTGTTTTTCTGAATAACATCGGAAAATTTCAGATACCTACACATTTTTCATCAAGTTACAATATTTCCAAAAATAACATTCATGTAGTTCTATATTTACGTGTTATTACATAGTGTAGGCTAGAAAATTCCTCTTAAATCAAAAAAACCTGCATAAATTCGAAAAATATCGAAACTTCTTCCAACTAACAAAAAATATTCCAAAATATACAAAAATCCCTAAAAATAACTCTTTTTCTGAATAACATGTAAAATTTTTGATTTGCATACAAATTTTTCATCAACTAACAATACCCCCAAAAATAAAATATTTACGTAGTTACATATTCACGTAAAATACAGTACTATTTCCAAAAACACAACACATCCACCAATATCCGTCATCATTAAAAATCACTGATCCCAAGTAACCAGCCCCCAAATTCTGCCACCACTAATAAACCCCCAAAAATCAATAAAACTCCACTGTCTCAGATTTACCCAACGACTCATAAACAACCATGTCGTACATAAAAAAAAAAAAAAAAAAAAAAAAAAAAAAAAAAAAAAAAAAAAAAAAAAAAAAAAAAAAAAAAAAAAAAAAAAAAAAAAAAAAAAAAAAAAAAATCTCTCGAAGCATCTTTATGCGTGCATAAAATAAAAGAGCCCCGGACGTAAAAAGCTGCCAGTCCCGAGCGCGCGATCCATCCCCGTCACGTGCCACTCGGCGGCGCAGCGACATCGGCTCATTCAGATTCCGTTACCCGTGACGCATAAGGATCCAGTGGCTTCATACATAACTCATCAAAATCTAGTTACGACGATCGCGCCGGGATACATCGGCGTCATTAGACATTCACCCCCCGGATCCGCAACAAGTACGACACGTCTCGATTGCGAAGTGCGCGCCAGGCGTACAAGTGGGATAGGGTAATATTATTCGGACGGCGAAAAGAGGAAAGTAGTGAAAGCAAAATTACCGTGCAACGGGAAAACCGTGTCATGTGGAGTTGAATGAAAAAGGGGGAGGAATGAAATCAAATGATTTTTTGGGAATAGTTGGGGAGTTGAATTTTGCAGAGGATGTTCATTCAGGGAGAAAAAAAATGTGTTGACAGCTGAAGGGGACGGTAAGTAAATTTTCTCGATGAATTGGGTAGTTTACTGTCATTTTTGGATTTGAATTGAAAACATGTGTACAATTTACTGGACATAACTTGAAAAATATGAAGCCGACAAATTTGATTAGTTTTGAGATGGAACATTTGAAGAGGAACTTGCAAGTTTAATAATTGTGGATTTTGGAAATTGATCAATTCCGAAACGCGAAATTATATTTTTTATCGATTCAAAAGATCAACTGATCGAAACTGAAATTTCACTATTTTCGAAAAATTTATTTGTTATTTTCTAGTATTTTTGATGCAGTTAAAACATTTGAAGAATCACAAATCTGAAGAACTAACGTTATTTTCGAAGATATTCGAGAATCGTAAAAATTCGGAAATTGAATCGAAGAATTTGACGATTTGTATTCCTAATTTTTGACCTACGAACTCAGAAATTCAAAATATGAAGTCCAAAAACTATTCAATTTCGAATTTCAAAGTTCTCTAATAATATTACGAATTTTCAGAGTTTACTTCTAAATTCGGATTAAAAAATCTGGGCATGTGAATTCAAAGATTTAGAATTTTGAATATCTATCATATAATTCAGTTATGGAAACTTAGGAATTCAAATTCTAAACCTATGAACAAATTGAAATTTGATTCATTTAAAAATTAAATTTCGGAAACTGGGGAATTTGAAACTTTCATTTCAAAACTAAAAATTCAAACATCGCGAATAACAAACTATAATTTAGTTACGTTTTTTTAATATTCAAAATTCCGGAGAATCCTCATCATTTCATAATAATATTCAAGGACGTTTGAAAATTCATTTCCGAAAAAACTGTTGAAGATTGCCCAATTTTGGAAATTTAAACATAAAATTACTCCACGATTCAAATTCCTAATTCAAGATTTACAAACACAAAAATTCAAAATTATGGAATTAAAAGTTTTTTGAAATCAACGTTTTGAATCTCAAAGTGCTATAGTTCAAAAATTACAGAGTTTGTAACCTTTGTAACCTGGATTAAAAAATCTGGGCATGCGAATCCGAAAACTTGGAGTTCTGAAAATCGGAAATTAATACAATTGAAGCACGAAAATTCAAAATCTGATAATTTCCATTTCAATAAGGGTCATTTTCACACTCGAATAGATAAAATATTGACCCTCATTGAAATTTTTAATCAAATTTTGTAGTATTTTTGTTTGTAGTATCAAATATTGACTAGCTGTACCAAATTTTTATTCAGCTGAAACGCATTTTTGGTCGCATGGTAATAAAATTTGGTTCTCTCTACCAAACTTTTTGGTTGCTTAAATATCTACCAATCTGTTTGGTTGGCTGTACCAAACGACTTTTCAGTGTTCACTTCCAAACTCAAAATCCGAAAATCACGAATAAAAAACTGTACTCAAGTCGAAAGATTCATAAATTCCTACGTTCACCCAAAAAAAAGCCCACCAAAACTCTTTCGGCCCCGGGCGCGCTCGTGCAGGTACGCGATAAATTTGCCCGCGTCCTCTTGGACTTTTTCACCCCAGCCAACTCGGTTATTTATGTGCGCGTCGCGCGAAGAAATGGATTTCTCGCGACGCGCCGATGGGGCATCGATAACCGAAAAAGCTCACCCCGTCAAACTTGGCGCTCCCTCCCTCCCCCTCCCCGCCCCTTTTTCGTCCCCGACGCAATTACCTAATGAGATGGGACGTCTTCAAAAAGCAGGAGACGTCGCATCCGCAACTTCAGAGGAGCTTTAACTCGCAAGACAAACTGGCGTCCCGAAAGTCTAAGCGAGGTATAACGCTCGTTCTTATTCCTCGCAGCTACGATCAACAAACTGCCCGGGACTTTTCCCTTCTCAAATGAAAGTCAAATCCCGGATAGTTCCGCCGAAACGGGTAAGAATCCGGTCATTAACGCCGGCAAACACGGGGGGGGGGGGGGGGGGGGGGGAAAAAAAGGCAGGAGTCTTTGCATAGTGGGGCGGGGGGGGGGGGGGGGCGGGGTGTGGGGGGGGGTGGGGGGGGAGGGGGGGGGGCGGGGGGGGGGCGGGGGTGGGGGGGGGGGGGGGGGGGGGGGGGGGGCTAAGGTGATTTTTATTCGAAATTAATTCAACAAATTTAGAAAGTAGAGTGTTATTGGAGAATTATGAGAATTTCCTTAATTCTCAGAATTTTCATAAGTGTTAAAGACCTCTGAAATTTTCAAAATCCTCCAAACTTTGAAATTCATCAAAATAGTCGAAAATCTTGAAATATATATAGAAAATGTTCCAACTAAAGAAAAGTTTTTCAAAATTTTAGATATTCGTAAAATTTTAAAAATTTTAATTATTCCGAAAACTGCCTTGATTCTCAAGATTTTCTAAACTTTTTTGAATCTCTGAAATTTCTACAATTATTTCAATTATAATCGTCAAAATAGTGGAAACTTTTGAAATTCTCTAAATTGTTGAAAATCTTGAAATTGAACAAATTATCAAGTTTTTCGAAATGTGAAGAATTCGTAAAATTTTCGTAAATTCAAGAATTATAAAAAAAATTGTACATTTTCAGAATTTTGGAACATTTACGAATCTCTGAAATTTATGGAAATTTTGGAATTCTCGAACTTTTGAAAATTTCAATAACTTCCAGAATCCGTAAAATACTTCAAACTTTCAAAATTCTCAAAATTGTTCAAAATCTTGAAATGTTGAAAATATTCCAAATTATTGAGTGTCTTGATATTTCAGAAATTCGTAAAATTTTGAAAATTTCAAGAATTCCGAGAACTGCCTTAATTCTCAAGATTTTTGTAACTTTTTTAAATCTCTGAAATTTCTACAATTTTTTCTATTCCGAAAATCGTCAAAATACTGAAAAATTTCGAAATCCTCTGAATTGTTGAAAATCTTGGAATGTTAAAAATTATCAAGTTTCTCGAAATGTCAAGAATTCGTAAAATTTTCGTAATTTCAAAAATTATGAAAATATTGTA
>JAPYZK010016304.1:0-11641 GCA_030522785.1 Platygaster equestris | reverse complement strand
AAATTTACGAAAGTTTTGAGATTCTTAACATTTTTAGAATTCCAACAATATCCTAAACTCTTAAAATACTTCAATTCTCGAAAATTCTCAAAATTGTGGAAAATCTCGAAATGTTAGAAATATCCTAGTTTATTATGTTTTTCGAAGTGTTAAGAATTCGTAAAATTTTCGTTATTTTAAGGATTATTAAAATATTTTGCAGTCTTAGAATTTCGAAACTTTCTCACAACTTCGAAATTTCCGAAATTTTCAAATTTTCAAACTTCTAAAAACATCTAAAATCCCCGAAATCCTTCAAACTCTCAAAATTCCCAAAATTGTTGAAAATGTTGAAAATTATCAAGTTTCTGAAAATTTTTTACACTTGTGAAAATCAGTATTTTTTATCTATTTTTCTCTAAATATACTTTTTGACACTGTGCTAGATTTAAAAAATTTTCCAGAATTTCGGAGAGGGCTTCAGCCCCCTCAGCCCTCTCCCTGGCTACGTTCTTGAGATAACCTGCAAAGAATTCATCAAAACACGTTTTCTGGTTAAGAAGTTAAATTAAATACCGCTGTGGGAACGCACTGAAAGCACCTCGGAGCCTCGGAGCTCGAAAATACCCCACCCAACATCACGTCGAGCTCGTAGAGAATCGAGGCTCGAACCCTTTCGGCACCTTGCGGCCGAGCCCTTCCGCAATAGGGGCGCTGGCTGGGCCCACGTCATCTTTGCTGGGGGTCTCGCGCATTTTCGGTGTCTATGGGAAAATCTTCCAGGATTTCCAACCACGAGCTCCGGGCAGCTGCGGCGTATTTTTATGTTTTAGCTTCATGCAAATCAGTCCTTTCCTTGTAAGGCTCGATTTATTAGCTTCGGATGTCAGGAAAGGCTTGCCCGCCGAGGAAGAATTAATGTGGAAGCAGGCAAGATTATCTAGTCGAATGTTATAATCGTTCGAGAATAAGCGCACGGTGCGCGAAACGCGTATCGGCGGATGCCTGCAAAATCGCCTTCTATGGCGAAAATCATTAAATTTGGAGCTCTTATTTAAGAATTCAGGTCAAGAATTCAGGTTAAACGAGAAGGTGTACGAAGTTTTATTAATGTTCTCCATTCATCAGGAAGAATATCAAGTTGAAGTGATAGAAAATGATCAATTGCTTAAGAAACCACGGGTGCGTTCAATTTTACATACTCTAACAAAGTTGCGATAACTTGATTGATATGCTTGACAGAAATATTGAGATCTGCTTATATTATACAACATAACCAGTCAATCCAGATCATGAGTGATGGAAATTTTCTTCTAGCCATTCATTTAGATGAAACTTTTGATTGCTCTTATTTAGTGTATGTCTTCAATCAAAATGACGAATTGACTTACAGACACCTGAATTTACGTGAGCATCAAAAAATCGAAGTTGTTATTGATTTAAGATCAATCAAAATAAATATTTGTACAGAACTTACGGAAACATTGTCTCGCTGATAGTGTTAAAATATTGACGACTCTCACATGTATTCAAAAGTTTATGTAATTTTGCCGATTTCCCTGGAATTACATCAGTCTACACAATTAACTTTCTCAAAAAGTTACTTTTCACTCCACATGGAGTTGAAATACTACGGCTTAATGATAGACACTACATTCATTCTGATACACTAAGTGAAAAATGTCTGTCAGTTTCGTTACGTTCAACTGAATATGTATTTGAATTGGTTATGATTTAAATTCTTAGTTCGGCTGACGGATATTTCGGTTGCTCCTACTGAAAGAAAATGTTGGAGCCGTTGAATGAACTATTGCTGCCTACTATTGTTAAACTATTCTATTGCCTCTATGATAAATTTCTATTAGAACAAGTGTCACTTCTAGTCAACACAACTGAAAATTTTCAGTGATAACACCCTCTCGTTTTTTTCAGTTGGGCCGGAACCCAACTCAGATTTTCAGTTAGACTGATAAAATTTTTCAGTGCTAACGTATGTTGCCAACGGAATGTTTCAGTTGAAACCAACGAAAATTTCCGTTGCTTCAACTTTCATCGTTTTTCAACTGAAAAAATGAAGCTGTACTGACTCACACGATTTTTTTCAGTGTAGAGTGGAATTTTACTCTAAAGAAGTCGGTTATCACTCTATGACAAGTTAAATTCCACTCTTTTTCAGAGTGAATCGTAATAACTCTACATTTGAAGAGAAATTCAACTTGTGATAGAGCGATAACCGACTCTTTCATGGTAACATTTCACTCTATAGGAGTATATTTTCTGCACCTTGTGTCCGAGTGGCACTAGTTTAACTATGTATGTAGTGAAAAGTGACTCCAAGGAATGAATAGAGAATGTTTAAAAAATCAGCTATGATCGAACCATGTCGCTGCCATGATGATACACATTCGTACATCATTGCTACATACGTGGGCTGCTTTCATCGAGCTGCAGGTAGAAAAATAAATAGCTTTTTTTCTGATCCATAACCGGTCACGTCTTCCCACGGTGCTATCGAGGACCTGCAGGGTCCGGTTAGCAGATGACGTGAAAAGCTTGCACGTGTCATCTCGACGAGTGTGCACGGATTGAATGGTGATTTGCAGTGAATCTTCGCGAAAATACTTATTGTTTAGAATAATCGATCGATACAAGGACGCGTCTTTGAAAGATTAACTTCTGGTCCTCATCCCTGTTCAAGATATGCGGAATCGGCGTTTAACTGGATCTGCTGAAATTTCTCATTTTTTTGAACTCATGTGTCTATTCCTTAACATCAAATTTCCTGAATTTTATAATATAAATTTTCTATCATCTAGTCATGCGTGTTTTGTAGATAAAAAAGTATCTATTTCTTGAACTGTATCAAATATTTCCAAGATTCCGATTTCCTCGACTTTGAAATGCAGGGATAATCGGGGATGAAGTTCATTTATGCGATATCTTAAGAAATGTTGTTGAACTTTGGAAGAGTTTGACTTGTTGCTATTTGAAAGTAGCACAATTTTTGGGGAAAGCAGGATTTTCAAATTTTGATACTCAATCCTCTATGATTCTAGAATATATTTTATTTCAATTCTCCAGTACCTCTGTTACGTCTTCTAGTCGACACTGTTATTCTCACTAAAGAAAATCTATGTGATTTCCTGAAATTTCAACGATTTTGCAACATCGCATTTTAGTCGAATAATGCAATTTTGTGATAGTGGCTGACCTATTGTTTTGGTCAAAAGTCGTCGAACTATGTGGTCGGTGCATGCCTCGATTTCCGAGTCAGGTGCAAGCGAGTCAGCTAGCTCTGCAGAGCATAATCGCGGGTCCAGGTGCGCGAGGTACCAGATCGCCCACAGAAACTTGTACCTATTAAGCCTCCGCTATTTCCCCCCTATATGCTAATTCTACGCATACATGCGGCATCCTGAGACATTTGAAAAATCTTCATTTCGTATATTACTCTGCACCGGCGAACTGTTCAATTCTTGGTTTTTTACGCGCAAAACGAAGGGTTGAATTCCGAGCCGAAGGCGAGGAATTTAATCGTTTTGCAATATCGACTCTTGCCCCGCTTGTGCAGTACTGTATTTTACCCGATTTTAATCTCAAAGACCCTTTTTATGTACCACTTTGAGGTTAGAATCGAAGGCAATGTCCAGGGAAAAGGTCAATCGGTATACGACAGAACTTCTGGCTGGAGGACGTAAGAAGATGGTTCGATTGCACGTCAGTGGAATTTTGTCGCATGGCTGTATCTAGAACCATTCATCCTTTTTTATAGGATTTTCAGTCTGTGATAGAAAATGATTCCTAATCAGGTTCTTCGCAAGTTGATAGAAAGTTTTATTCTAGAATCATGAGAAAATGTGAATTAGTTCCTTCTCTGGATCAGAACCCTGCACTGAAATCGACGCCGAGTCCTAATCAAACCCCACTACCCCTATACTATACGCACCCTAACCCCAACGCTCCTTGTCCCCATCCTTTCTCTCCCCCTCGAACACCATAGATGAAAGCCGCGACTTATAAATGACTCCGGGACTAGGTATTAGATTGTACGTTAGAGACAGCGATTGGCTCGCGCCTCATCCGCGAGGTTCGGCCCCGGAGCCCCACCGGCAGAACGATGCGATCGGGGGGTCACGGGGCGTTAAGGAAGCCCAAGGAGAGGGCATCGCTCTATTGCCAGAGGGCACACGCGCGTTTTCATTGTGGCTAGAGCAAGAAACTGCTATGAGGAAGGAAGTTGATCGAAACGCGTTCGCGAGATGGAGAGAAGGCGGCGAAGTGAGAGCCAGATCGTGGATATCTCCTCTTATACACCACGCAGGAAAGGAATCACTGGTGTTCGGGAGGACTTTTTCCACTGACCACTGTGTGTTTTTATCGTTGATTCGATATGTCACAGGTTCAACAAAGAATCTTGCGATGAGCAAAGCCGACGCGCAAAAGAAAGGGTGCAGGCGATAATTTCAAACCCCGAGTCACTTGGTCATCTTCTCCCATATATTTTGACAATGTTTTAGTTTCTCCTTTAATACAAAATTGAACCCCAAAACCCTTTGATGGCAAAACAAATGAATCATTAGGTACTAACAAAGAGATATAGATATAAATACCGGTACATCCTTGTCGAGTGTGACCTGAATGTTAGTGTAACCGAGGGTGTACTGCATTGGCCCTCGAAGCAACCACTAACCCCCTTAGTGAGACGATCCTATGGTACACAAATCGGGAACTCCGAAACGGCCGTTTCTCTATCAACGGACGCACGCAAAGTGACCCAAAATTCTCATGGATTGAACCTAGGGCCCGTCCATGCCTCCACTCTTTTAGTCTCACTGCCCAAATGAGAAACTTTACTTTTTAAGCGGAGGCAAAATAAGGAGGCGAGGGAATAAATAGGCAATCGGTTGATTGTGTAAGAGGTGAAAAACACGAGTTCCAAACACATTGTGCTGCTGAAGTTTCTATTTTTCGAATTGTCATTGTCGAAGTGGTAAACAATGGCCAAGTCGATGATGGGAAGGAAAAGTTAGTTGGCGGGACATCTGTTGAGTCATAATGTTGTTCTTTGCGAAATTTTCAAAAGAAAAATCGACTCAAAGAAACCAAAAGGGAGACCTAGAAATTTTCTTTCTACAGATGTCAGCTAGGTTAGGTAGACCCTCTTAGAACGGAAGTTGCTTAATTCCATGGAAAAGCAGGAGTTCATTCATAGCCTTGCTCTTGGTAATTAAATTCAAGGGAAATTTGAGTTCAAAGACTTGAAAAATAAAAAAGACTGACGGACTTGCGATGATGCAGCGTAAATTGTCCCTTCAATTTGAAATTCTGAAAAACCCAAGACCTGCCAGTCGAGATAGGGATGCGACCAGTTGAAAGGAGAAAATACATGCACATGCAGGTGTTATGTAACTCGTCACCGTTGATCCGCTCAGGGGATTTATTGGGAAATACCCAAATTCTTGACGGGTTGAAGGCTTCCCTGGTAATGTGTCAAGTTTTTGATTAGTTTGATCCAGAAACTGGTAAGTTTCTGATCGGTCAAACTAGATCATCAGATAAACTGACAAGTGATTAAAGAGATACTTCCAAGTTTTTCTTGTCAAAGTTTTTTGCAAGTGGAATATTTGCAAGTATCCGATGAGTATTTATAGTCAAGTATTAATTGATCGAGTAGCAAGTTTAACGTTACACGAAATAACGTTACGTGATTGACAAGTTACTTGTCAGTCGTCTAGTAAAACTTGCTAGTTTCTTAGCAAAAGCAAGAAGAAAATTTTACCAGGGTAAGCGCTACTTTCCGGTTTGGAGGTTATTGACGATGGTTGGTCCCCCAAAGGGAGACAGTGATAATGTTTCCTGGATGACCGTTTATTAGTCAAATTTAAAAGGGTTTTCCTAAGACTGCATTCGAGTCATTAAATTTCATGCCCAGAGAAGTATTCATAATCCAGTACTCAAGAAGAATAGTTAGAGAAAGAAAAAAAAGGGGGCAGCTTTTTACACTTTTGCCGAAGATTTGCATGTTTGATTCACATGCAAGTAACATTGCGCAGAAGAATAGCATATTTCTCAACTCGTCTTCGGTTCGTCTTGCAAACTTCGCATTCATACAAAAAAACTTCATCTGCACAAGTTGAGGACTACATTTTTTCCGACAATATGGATAAAATCCGATTTTGGACAGTTTGAGCCTCTGATATTTAGAAGAAGATCACTTTGTCCCTTAAACTGAATATATTCGGTCAGTTTTACTAAAAAAATCAATCGTCCACTTACGTTCGTCTAATGTCCGGTTTCGATGATTATAACAAAATTGATAGAAAACGTTTCTTTATCACTGGGTTGTTGATTCGAAGAAAAATCCATGTTTTTCTATGTTCCCAGTCAATTTTCGTTTTAATTGGTGATTAAAATGTTTTGTGCAAGAAAAAAATCCACCGAGCCGGGAATCGAACCCAGGACCTCCCAATTTCATATTATAGCACCCGACATGAAACTGGGAGGTCCTGGGTTCGGTTCCCGGCTCAGTGGATTCTTTTCTCACAAAAAACATAATAATTACCAACCAAAACAAAAATTGACTGGGAACATCGAAAAACATGGATTTTTCTATAAAACTATTATTGTACCACTTATCAAAAACATACACTTGTGACGCATTAATTAGCCCAACTATTGCGATTCCTCTCTGCAGTGCAGAAGGGGTAAAAAATCCACCCATGAACTGGCTTCACTGGGAAGAGCCGAGATAAATCGGGTTAGGGGAGGTGGGAGAGCGCCCTTCCTTCAAATCGAAGTGTAGCGGTCCGAACGTGTTCCGAACAGTGCTTTCCGTATCGCGGGCCCCGATGGGGCCCTAAGCCGGGCCTCTCCGTCGTCTCCAGTCGTTGCCCGCCGCCTCGGAGTGCGGGCACCTCCGCGGCGCCGCTCTACATACTCTCAATGCGAATCAGTGAACTCTGCCAGTTTCCCACTGGTCAGCAGTGCAAATTCATTTCACACCCCACTGAGAATCAGTGGGTTTCAAAAGAGGGCAAATGCCACGTGTTCAACAGCCTGTCAACAGTTGGACTAATTCCCTAGTGGCGAATCAGTAGTTTTTAACTGATTCAGATTCAGAGAGCGAACTTCCCTCGAATCAGTGAGAATCAGTGGGATGTAAGAAAAGGGGAAATACCACGTGTTCAACAGGCTGATCGGAATTACTGATTTCTTAGTTGGTGAATCAGTAGTTTTTCACTGATTAAAACTTGTAGAGAGAACTTTCCCTACGAGATCCGATTTTCATGTGGAAATTGTGAATCTTTGCGAAGGGAGGATGGGGTGCAGGGGTTATTGGTGCCCAGGGCCCGACGTTTCATCCGGATAATGTTACGAAATTCTTGCCGCTTGAACTGTTGAGTGAGTGTTGGGGGGTGGGGTGGGTGGGTTTGTGGGTGTTGTTTGGGGGGGGGGGTGGGGGGGGGGGGGGGGGGGGGGGGGGGGGGGAGAAGTGGCCCCGGTAATGGAAACTTTCAGAAGAGAGAATAATGAATTTTTTGAGTCGACTTTGGCGGGAAACTCGTGATGTGGTGTGTGTTTGCAGTTACTGCGTTTCGAGGGCTCTTTGAACACAAATCAGTCAACTTTTATTTCGAATTTCCACTGGTTGAATACTGCGAATAAATGAAAATGGACAGACCAATCAGCAACCCGTATACAGTTCTACTGATTACCTATTGATTCGTATTCTCATCGATTCTTGATTTTGAATTGAAGTGATGATTACATGTATGAGGATTTGGTGCGAGCGAGGGTTGCTGATTTATTTGTAGAGGATGCCAGAGATACTGGACTGATTTGATGATGCAATCAATATTTTCGGACCATGGACTCATTTGAAGTAAAAGTTTTTAGGAATATATATCATTTTTCATTCATTTGGAGGGAACTGTTGGAAATGTTGAGCTTGAGTATAGAGTCAATTGTGTCGTGAAAAAGGGAAGAGAGTGGATTCAACGAAAAATTGGCAGCGAATGCGCCTTTTTCGCGATGACATCGACGACCGCATGAGCGCACGCCAAGTAACTTCGATGCCGTGAACGTGCTCGAGTGGTGTCCGCCTGGAATTCATGACCGAGGTAAGTTTCGTAGTGTCAATGGCCAGTATGAGATGCGATCGACCTCCGAAAACAGTTCGACACGAACACGGTTTACTGTTTTTTTCAGAATACATTTAATTTATCCGTCGATCTATGACACTTGATCATTTGGAAGTCACTGATAATTGGTACACTGATGAGTATAGAACTGGAAATTAGTAAAAAATGAACATCAAGGAAACATTTGCGCGCTGATAATTTCGGTTACGTTCATTTTGAAATATGTTAGACTATAATTTAACATATGTTGAAAATAAAGGCTATATGAAGTGATTTATCCTTTTTCTTTTTTCTGTGTTTTGGAATCTTTTTTTTTTGGAAAAGATTTCCTGCACAATTCACAGAAAAATTTTTTTGGGGGGAATTTTTCGCTATTTGGGAGAATATTCTGTAGATTGCATCGACTTCTGTATGTTTGAAGATATTGATAAAATTTCATAATTTGAGAAACTATTGTTTGATCGGTTTTTTTCATGAGCGTTATGAAGTATTTCAATGACATTTTGGGAATTTCTGCTTCAATCTTCTTGTTTTTGACGAGAATTTCATTAAAAATGTTTGGATCTTTAAGAATTTCAACGCGTGATAGTCATAGAAAAATGTTGGAATTTTCGAGACATAGGAAGGTTTTTATTCTTTTATGAATAGTTATAATTTTCAAGTTATTTTGACAGTTTATACACATTTGGAATCATAATTGGATTTTCATTTTTTTACTCGAACCATTTTATAGTTTAGGAAAATTTAATTCCGAAATTTGCCCAGCTATTTTACAGATTGTATTGTTTTTCACGTAATTTTAATGAATAAATTTCTAAGTACTGTAATGATTTTGTTCTTTATTAACAAATTCCTAAAACATAAGTGGTGAGTTTCTCAAAGTGATGAGGATTTTGAAACATTTTCCTCAATTCTTTTCGTTTATTTTTCTGAGACTTTCCACAAAATTCAAAGTATTCAAAGTTTTCTAATAACTTAAATTATTGTAAAATTTTTATCAAATTCAATTTCTCTGTAAATCTTTCGCTTTTTTGAAAATGTACACGATGTTTTTCATTCATTTCTTCACGCTTCCCAAAATATCCAGTTATTTCTTGAATGTATGCAATTTTTAAAAAATTTTTCCTATTTACGTCCGAATTTTTTATTTTACAGACTTCTTGAGAATTTGCACAAATCTGGTAAGAGTTATCTGAATTGGGTCCATTTTGAATGACGAATTTTCATACAAGTATGTCACAGATTTTCTTCTTGAAAATATGTGATAAATACATTTTTCATTGTTTCCTTGAGCGGAAAATTTTTTTTTGAAAAAAATTTTTTTGTCGACCTCAAACGGGTTCGAGAGTAGTTTCACTTCCTCAAAGTAGGGTATGTATTTCCTTCTTTTTGAGATTCGAATGTAGTCGGTCCATTTTTAAGATTTAAGTGTATTCGGTCTATTTTCGAGGTTCAAGTGTATTTCATAAACATATGGAAAATCTAGCAAACGATAAAAATAGTCGAATATTTTTTGTCCATTTTCGATATTCAAGGGTATTTCGTCCATTTTCAGGATTCAAGTGAACTTTTTTCATTCCCGAGATTTACGTATTATTTCGGTACATTTCCGATGATAAACTTATAAAAAGGTAGATTTATTCAAAGTACGGCCTTATAACAAATAATTTCAAAAGTAAATTTTCACTTCTTCATAGATTAATTCTACTACAAGTTTAAGTGAATCTATTCAGACTCCGGCCTACTAAAAATACCTGAGAAAACAGGTCCCATTCCCACTTAAAAAATCCGATCCAAACACTCATACGTAAACAAAAAACGAAAAAACCCATTCTGTCGCCCGCAAAACCTCTTCCCCTTCACCATGCCGCAAGTGTCGCAAAAAGCCCCTAACTCATTGCAAAAAAACCTCATCTCAAAATAATGTTCACCTAAGCGCGAAAAAACTGGTTCGAGATGTTGTTCAAACACTGCGGACCAGCCGGAAACACCGGCAATAAACGTCAGGAGCACACTTCATCCCCGATATTTACAATCGCCAGAAACGTCCATTACCTGCGCTCATCTTTCCGCGCGTCCAGCCTCGTAAATCCATCCATTTTTCCAATCGCCCTGGAAGCCCTGCGAGGCCATTAGAATAAACGACAATAAAACGAATCCGCGTTGTTATTATTTTAAAGGGTCGTTACGCGGGATGACTTCGTCTTGCTCGCCCGTATCGTAAACGCTCATGGCCACCGCGGCAAGGTGACTTTAAATACGCCGTTACTTTAATGCGCCTCAATGTTATACCCGCTCACTGTGGGATGTTAGTTTTAACACAATCTCGGGACAGATAACATCCGCGAGCATGGGGGGGGGGGGGGGGGGGGGGGGGGGGGGGGGGGGGGGGGGGTGGGGGGGGGGGGGGGGGGGGGGGGGGGGGGGGAAGGGTTGAGTTGTTATGTTGGATTTTGAGTGGAGGTTGAAATTTTGAGGGCGAGGGGAAAATGATGGACGTTTTTTTTTGGATTTTGGAATGATTCAGGAATTTTGCCCTAGTGATTGTAGTTCTTATAAAAACAGCTCTTGTAAGTCGCGGTGAGAGAGAATGAGATCGAACGGTTCTCAGTTCTCTCCCCTTTCGTACTCATTCTCTCTTTTTCGTTTTTTGACCATGATAACTTATTTTTCGACTAGAAAAATGATGAAATAATATTTTATGAATCGTCACATATCATATTTGATCATTTAAACATGTTGATTTCGCAATAAATTTAAATATTTATAATTATTGATAGTCATGGATATTTAATTAAATCACAAAATTAGCATACTTTGATGACTGAGTATGATTAATGACAGTCGATAAAATAATTTGTCGATATTTTTCAAGTCGAAAAACAATTAACTTTAGTCCAAAAACGGGAAAGAGAGAATGAGTACGAAACGGGAGCAAATTAAGAACCATTCTGTCTCATTCTCTCTCACTGCTACTTACGGGGGAGGCAAAATTTTTACGAAATCAATGAATTATTGATAAAAATTCTTTTTTTTAAAAGGTCGATTTTATGAAAGTTATATAAAATTTTCGATTTGTATAGAGAGGTTTTATAGAAACTGTATAATAAGAAATTTTTTTATAAAATCTGTCAAAATGTTACATACGATACATCTGTTTTTTTATAAAAACAATTGAAAGCCTCCAAATTTTCTTATAAAACCTTCATTTCCATAAAAACTTCGCGATTTTTATGAAAAGTTTCATATTTTTATAAAAAAAACTTTGCTAAAATAAGGAATTTCTCTTATAGTAATATTTGTTACGTTTTTATTTCACAAAGGAGTAGAAAATCACGTTCGTAACGTTTTTTAGCAATTATAAAACGTCAAAACGTATGATTCTATAGGATTTGAAAATTCTTTAACTCAAATTGAAACTAAGCATCCAAATTGACATAGATTTGATGGACAAGAAAGTTGACTGTCGGATTTCTGATGCAAAGGTCGCAAGTTCAAATCCCGCTGCCTCCAAAAAATTT
>JAPYZK010016171.1:0-10688 GCA_030522785.1 Platygaster equestris | reverse complement strand
GTAGACAAAAAAAAGCGGGCCGTCAATCGATTTTCAATCCGTCATCACATTGATTTTTCTATTTCATTGTTCTGTAGTATGTCGGAGGTATATAATTTTGAAATAGTTGTAAACGCTGGACAAGAACTCTTCAACCGTTTTCAGAATTTCTTTCGCCGCGTGGGACACCTCAAGTGCCAGAGAGTGGCAAACGCATTTCAAAACGAAGAGATGGTCGATTTTGTCTCAAAAAATTTTCGAGACGGAGTAATCCTTGTCGAAAGTCACGTTGGCGCCATCCGCTGCAAAACCAACCATCGATTTTTTGTAAGGGACCTCGTGATAAGCGAAGAAATTTGCTGCATCTGCGCAGAGACCTTTGTGCGTTCCATCAGTGACCTAAAATATATGAATATTGGTAATTTTTATGGCTCGAAACGTTCGAAATATACTTAAATATTCTAGAACAATAATGGAAACATAACAAAACTTTGTGAAATCAAAAAAAAACTATCAACAATATTTCGAACCTTTTTTTTGTGGAGCTTAAAAATTCCATACATATTTATCTTCCGGAAAACTCCATAAAACGTACGAAACTTATTCGATACATTCAATAATTTTTTCTCATTTTTCATTTTATACAAAATATTGAAAACAAATACAATTCAAAATAAATATATACACATAACTGCTCTCTGAATAACGTTATTTCTCAATAATTGATATGTCCATTTCAATTGTTGGAAAATATTTGTAACTCCCAATTTTATGAAAAACTCATATACCTCTAAACACGCTACAAATTGGTCGCGAATTTCTCCTATGGACTATTCGAACCGCACGCACATAACAAGCTGTTTCTTGACCGAGACGTCTGTTGACTCGTCTGCGATCAAGGAGAAGCATTTTTTTCGGAGTGTTCCAATGAGTTGATCCAATGTGTAAGGTCCTATCACATTTTGCACAATCGCCGTGCATTTTGTGCGGCCACACACAAGTTGAGCTTGGACCGATTTGCCGATATCGACTGTTTTCAGCAATTCTATTTGATCTTTAATGATAGCAATTGGGAGGTTTTTTTTAAACTATGAGTACTGTAGTCTGTGCTTCAATTTTTCGAGCTCTTGTTTCGACATTATTTTTTTTCTCGCACATTTGAAACAAATTTGTTGAAGACTGCACTGAATTAGCAAATCGGACGTGTTTCTCTCTTCTCCCTTTTTTAAAGAGTTTATACCGTCCTGTCAGCATTTCCGATCTTCGCGGCAGTACGTGCAATGGTAGTAATAGTCGCCTGAAAAAAAATGTTAAATAGAATTACTTGAAACATTTATTTCGCAGTTAAGTAATAATAAATTAGAGCTTACCCAATGTTGACTTTTTTGCCTATTTAAATGTGTTGCGCCAGTCTGGTTTAAATTTTTGAAGAGCTCTGTGATAAAAAAAATTACAAAATACAATCGTAAAATGTAATTTTTCGCAATTTGTTCATATTCTAATACATTGTGTCACGAATATTTTAGAAGAAAAGTGTGTAACCATTAATATCTATAGCTTTTTTATTCTGAGCCTTTCATACAGTGAAAATTCATTATTTGTTAAAAAAACCTTGTTTTTTGTTTTCGATGCTTCGTCACTTTCCCACTTTTGTCTCCTCTCTCGTGGGGCGTTTTTTTGCAGTCATCTTATGCCTGTAAAAAAAAATTAAAAAGAAAAATTAAAACCGGTTTTTCTATGGAAAATCATATGATAAAAAAACAAAATTTCAGATTAGAAAAGCCATTGAAAAATTTTTTAGGCATACCTTTTTTTTATTATTAAAAGATTCCTCGAGTTATTAGTCATCGGTGAAATTTTGATCCGATTTGAACGATTCGTCACTACTCATAATTTACATCTACCATTGAATTTTCAGTGAATGAATGAATAATACACAATATTCATCATCGAAAAATGCAATGTTTACTGTTTCATTTGACAGTCTCGACACAGTTTGCAATTTCAACACACAGTCATACACGTGCACAAAATATCAATTAAAGCGATTGATAAAAAAAAGATGGTGCCTATTGTAGATTTGATGGAGGGAATTTTTAAACGCACTATTATTATGTCCACTTTGTCTCCCTCTCTCTTCATGAGTTATAACAGACAGAAAAAGAGTTCCAGCTGAAATTTTTATAAATCCGCATAACATCATCTGAAATCCGAATTTTCAAAAACATCCGTATAAAATTTCGTATATTTTTCCAATAGGCTTAAAAATCCGTATAATACGGACAAATCCGTATATCTGGCATCACTGCTGTTGAAAGAAGTCGTGGAGATGTCTAAAAATATTCAGCTGGCGGACTTGAGTGTTGAAAACGTGATGGGAGATATTCTTGGGAGTCCGGACGTCGACGTGATAATCCTTTTTAATTACTTTGAAGAAAACGCCTTCGATAAATTCCTCAAGCTCGTCGGAAGGAATAAGAAAAATCGACCCTGGACTTGCGGAGAACGCCGAGAAAAATTGCAATCCACATGCATAATGTGTGACTTATGCCAGCGATGGTCTGACAAAAAATGCGTAGCAGTGCGGGGCCTGACCAAGAAAGATTGGTTCTGTTCAGCCCTGACTGACTTCAGCTCATCCCAAGTGAAAAAAAAGGTCAGAAAATGGTCAGAATAATGTCAATTTTATGCTTTCAATTGTCAGCTAACAAACTTAATACTGATGTCAATTGATATTTTTTGGTAACGCTCCCTCAAGTCTGCTTGATATTTTGTCTCGTGACATTAATATGATGTTGTACAAATTATATAAAATACATGTGACGTTTCATCGCGTATATTCCGTATATTCTCATATTATGCTCATTATTAATTTTTTTCAAAATATACAGAAAAAACACTTTTTTCGGAATAATTTCATTTCCGCAAATTGATTAATGTTTACAATTCATCAACTGGCGTACATGTACAAAAAAACTAAATATACCGTAGCAATATAGCTAATAATAAAATATATGAAAACATAGTTTAATAATATTATTGCACTGATATTTCCAATTATATGCATTCGGCTATTACCTTCATCGACGTCATTCTTTTTCGGCGGTGCAGGGAATGTTGTGAGGGCCCTTGAAATCGCCATGACAACATCAGCTATCGTTGTTTTTTGAAATCTTCCGATTGGTCTAAGCTGATCTGCAAAAGGAAATAATAACGTTATTATAATTTTGAATAACCGTCTTTTGTTTAAACTTCACAAAAATTGAAAACTTGGTAATTTATCAATATAGCAAACTTTCTTTGAATATGAATCTTCATGTAAAATTGATTTCGTACCCGCTCACTTTAAATTTGTCTGTTCTTTATGAGATCTAAATTTGAAATTTGATGAATAAGAAATTAAATCAAGTAATCGATAAAAATTAAGAGGCATCACTCCGCAATCACATGAAAATTCAATTGTAGTATCTAAATAAAAAAATATATCACCAGAAATGATGCCGAAAAGGTTTGTTTTTTGAAACGTTTTTTCCCCTCCTCTCTCTTGTTTCGCGTTGTAGTTTTTTGCAACATCATGGGTAATAATCTCTCGCATCATTGTTGTTGCACACTGTTTGAGTGTCAACTTCGAGTTAGTTGACGGAATTCGTTTTTTCATAAAATTTTCCTGCCAGTTTCAAGAAAAAAAATTAAAAGCCGTCGATGAATCGATTTTCACGATATTTTGACTTACAATGGCAATTCTTAGGACCTCGTCGTTTTCCACACTGCTGTCAAAATTTACAAAATCCTGCAAATTTGTCAACGGTAGGAAATCGGCTCCACAAGAATCCGGAAGCTTTGTCTCGGCGTATGTCAACAACCGCGCCATTTGTTGACATGATTTTCAAAACAAGTTCCCGCAGTCCGATTAACCCGTGCCGCATTGCCTTGATTTTTTGACAATTGGCTGCGTTCTCCTCAGAACCACAGCATCCAGAATTTGGCTCAGATCTATGTGAGTAATTAAAGAATATTAGGACACCAGTCAAATTACTTATAACAATTTTTATACATCTTTGCAATAAATTGATGGTGTTTGCAGGTTATTTTAAATTGTGACAGCTAGATTTAAGAATGTAAACATTAGGAAAATTCATGAGATAATGTATACTTTTCATCGAAAAGTCACTGTCGGCGTTGTTTCGTCAATATTGCCGAACCATTCGCATGGTGTCGATGAAAAAGAGACAGAAAATGAGAATGTCACTTTCAAAAATTTATTTCTAAAAAAAAAAACAGCTGTATTTATAAATCTAGTTGTGTTTTTTTTTTCATTTTTGGCTGAGGAGTGGTTAAAGGTGAGCTTGGCCGTTTTTTTGACGATTCGGTTGACTTGCACTTTTTTTGAAGTAGAGTGGCAGATTCTGAATTAATTAAAACAAACCCAAATATTTCAAACATATAACCGGGAAAATTTCGCAACACATTTGTTGTATTGCATTTTTCGCAGCGTATGTTTCAAGATTTGTGATTTTATACGTTGAAGTACATTCACTCAAATGGAATAAGGATGATTTGAAACATTTTAATCGCTACAAATATCTTCAAGGGAAGTTTAAACCTGTGGTCCGCTGGTTTTTTGGTGTCAATGCCGAATCAACACCCTCTTCCCCTCTTCAGGAAAAAATAAGAGGACCTCGAACATGTCGCGAATCCACATTCTCATTCGTTGTAGGCGCCATCGGCAACGTTTCAAAAATTTTACTCTGCTGCGGTATAGAAGTGGATCCTGGAATCAGAAAAAACATTTATTCGATTTAATCTTTCTAGAACGAAAAAAATTTAGTAAAATGATCTAAAAAAATAGGAAAGATAAAATTTTCCAATCACTATTACAAGCAAGAAGAAATGTATACCTGTAGTCGGCTGGTTTTTTGGTGTCTCATCAGGAACCGATGGGGAAACCTCGAGTGTCCTAGACGTTGATGGTGTCTGCAACAGCCACGTCTTCGTAATGTCCAAAAAAGCATCTTTCGGTTTTAACGACTGCAGATATTCGATTGCTTCGGAGTATGTGTCTACACGATTGAAAATATAAAAAAAAAGTAAATAAACAAAAGAAAAACAATCAATAAACATATTTCGATGTGACGACGTTTCGACAAAAATTTTCTGATTTTCTGCGGAGATTTGAATATGCGTAAAAACGTAACCACGTAACGTAAACCAGCTTGCCCGTGAAATTTGAACTCCAAGAATGCCCAACTGGGTAAAGGGTGCTGTTGTTCCTGGGCTATCTGATGCAGTCTGATTAGAGATGCATTGCTGTGGTAAGGTGGTTTAGGGAATCTCAAAACAAGCTTTCCGTGAATCGTTTTCAGAATGTATGATTTACAGGCAACAGCAACACATCTTTTTTGTTCTGCTAATTGTGGGAGCTCCACAATCATAAATGGTTTCGTTAATCGGACTGCAGGTTTACTGGCGGACTACAAAAATACGATATTTTATAGGAATTATTTTTGTTGCATCTTTCGATACAAGAGACAAATAGTATATATAACTACTAAATATTTTCATGTACAATATACAGTCTACATACAATCATAAATAATATACATAAATAAAAACAAACAACGAAGCATAACCTCACTTTCAAATAGAAATAGAACTTCGAAAACTGCTTCGTGACCTTTAGCGTTATACTTTTAGTATTCTCACTGTAGCTGCTGGTGGCATTTTTGAAATCGCAGATTTTTACACTCGAAAAGTAATAAGCGAATTAATGAATTAAATTTATATTATTGATTGCGAGCTATGCGCAAGGAAACTGCATGATTGCTGGATTGATTTTAATCGATTAATCGATATACGCAATGGGCAGTGCGCGTAGATCACGCGGGAAAATAGATCGAATTGAATCACCTTCAAATAAAACAAAATTGAAAAAGGAAAAATAAAATGGAATTGGGGGAAACAATTCGAAAGTGGACGAAACAAAAATTATGTAACGATTTTCGAGAAAAGAAATGAACCAACTAGTAACATTCAAAACCATTTTATTGTCCGCACATTTCTTCAATGCAGGAATGAAAAAATCGACGTTTCCTCGAGTGCGTCATTCTCAGAATGTCTTACACAAAATTTTACAACTTTTCTCTTAATGTCTAATACATTATTTGTTATTTCACCTTCGATCGCATGACCCTGTAATTTGAAAATTTCCAAGTGTTCTGGATTCGTGGGATATAGGAATAATGGTTCTTCTATGCCCTAAATTACGCCTCTTAAATCGATGCTTTCACCCCCCTCAGATGGATACATGTCGTTTATTTGAAAACTAGTCTTGTTTCTCAAAAGAACTACATTGTTCGGAAATTTCGCAGTGAGGACTGACTGCTTCTTCAATATTTCTCTGATACGTCGGTGGCCAAGTCGTACTACTTGCTTAAAAATGACAAAATCAGTTAGAACCAAAAGGCTTGTACTTATTTTTTCTAAAAAACAATTGCTCGACACGATTGCACATGTGCTCCATTGGCTCATTAGCAGATCTTGAAGAATTTCTTATTTTCCCGAGCAAACTTTCGAACGGAAATGCGCTGAGTGTATGCAAATCGCAACCCATACTGGGGACATTTCCCGAGCAAACTTTCGAACGGAAATGCGCTGAGTGTATGCAAATCGCAACCCATACTGGGGACATCGTCCGCTATGTGAATCAAGTTGTGAATATTCATTGGGACCGATTTTTCTCCGTAGAAAGTCGGCATGAGCTGGACCAATTTTTTTAAATACACTTTTGCAATGGCGTGATGTTGGACAGCAAGTGTAGTAGAACATAAAATTCGGAATGCGACAACGAGAAGCGAAAAGTGTTTGAATGAATTATTAGGGAGCAATGGTTTCATGACTACGGTACCCGCATACGAAAGTATAAAATTGTATTGAGTTGCTTTCCAGTGAGCTAATCCCTTTATCGTTTGCGTGGATCTTTGAAAATCTTCAAGAACCTGGCGCTTGATGAGCCTCAACATGAAATCTAATTGCTCAATTTTGGTTGCACTTAAACGAAAACGGGCCGGCCCACGAAGCCACAAATTGATTGATTTTTTCATTACACCCAAAGGGCCCAGATGCATAAAATCCAAGAGTATCATGGTGATCATGTTCAAATTAGGGATCCTGATCAAAGGGGACTCGTAATTGTGATGACTTCGTTGTGACATATTTCGAAAAGACTCGTTAGTTCGTTCAGGCTCGTTTGCTCGAATGAAAAAAGTTGTTCTTCCAATTTTTCGCTCTCTGATGGTACATCTTTCACAAGAGTAAGACCGAGTGTGGCCTTTCGTACCCTTGAGTAAAGCTCTCGCAGAAGTGTCGGCTATAATACATTTAACGTTAATATCATATCGCGCTGCGTCAATTACAATTCCGTTTTCTATCAAATCATTGAGCTCTCCCACGAACTGTTCAAACATTTGATCTATATTTTCTGGTTTATGAGTACTTTAAAAAAATGAATACCGGGAATGCCATGTGTACAGAACTTCCATGAGCACTGTGTACTCTGCATAACATCGGCCAAAATTGTTTGTTACTCGAACTGAACAGCGATGCTCTATCAAAGTGGAAAATCAGATCAATTTTCATATTAGGGTGGAGAGCTGGATTCACGCGCATAGCTAACCCTTTTGCTATTCCAAAAGAAACAAATTGGGTTTTTTTAGAGAAACGATCCTCATATGTTACAATATTAAATTTTTCGTCATTTTTCAGGAAAGTAGTAACTGTTTTTGGAAGTTCTGGAAATGCATTTCTTCGCAGTATCATTGAAAGTTCTGTTCGTTGTGCTTTTGGAATTTTTTGACCCCAATCACGCTAATCTTCTACGTCGTTTCTTTCTTCAGGGGGTTCCAAATTTTGAGAAATTTCGTTATTTTGATGATTTTCCGCGTTGTATTCATCGCCGTCATCTTCTCCATCATCGTCTCCTTCGTCGTGGCTGTAATATTCATCCTCAGATGAATGATATTCGTGATATTCGTCGTCACTGTCACTGTTGTCATCTTGATTATTTCCACGTACAAAAATTTAAAACAAATGTATTTATTGTATTTTTTTGAAACTCGTGTTTTTTGATCGCACCAATGAAAAATGTGTGATCTCTGTATATATTACTAGTGGCATTAGTTTTTCATTACACTTCCAGAAAATTCCAAACATCAAAAATATATACATTAATATTTTAAGTATATCTACGAGAAATGGATGTTTCCATTCATTCAAAAACTAACGGGTATTTTTCAAATCGTGGTACTTCAGAATAGTTTATTTTTTATAATATTATCGCCAGGCAACATCAATGTACAAAAAATACCATTCAACTCAGCTGCGTTGTCGTTCAGCTCATGAGCATTTTCAACACCCCAGCCCTGATTTAGATCCAAATTCCCTTCGATGACAGCATTGGCACCCTGGTTGATAGCAAGGTCTTCATGGGGTTCAACGTCGTAGAATTCGTCAATGTTTTCCACAGGATTCTGATAAGGGTCGTCGACTTCAATATTAGGTCCTCAAGCAGGTTGAATGCGATAGTAATTTAAAATTACAAAAAAATGTAAATCTCATTTTGGTACATTAGTGATTTTTCATGCAAAAAATATATGTTTATTTTGATTAATTTGTGATTTTTCATGAGTTGGTCCAAAACTATTCAAAAATACAACAAAATACAACATTTGTTTGAGAACAGTCAGAACTCGAATATTAATGTAATAAATGAAGAAACTGAATACCATTCAACTCAGCTGCGTCGTCGTTTGGCACATCAGCATTTTCGACATCTCGGCCCTGATTTTGATTCAAATTATCTTCGATGACAGCATTGGCACCCTGGTTGATAACAAGGTCTTCATGGGGTTCAACGTCGTAGAATTCGTCAAGGTCCTCCACAGGATTTTGATAAGGATCGTCGAATCCAATATCAGGTCCACCTGCAGGTTGAATGCGATGTTTATTCAAAATTACAAAAAATTGTCAATATATTTTACCTACTCATGATCAATATCTACTTCGTACAGAAAAATTTCTTTTGCATTAAAAAAATTCTGTTCTCATTTTGGTTCATGAGTTATTTTCCATTAAAAAAAATCTATCTTTATTTCGATTAATTTGTGATTTTTCATAAGTAGGCCCAAAATATTTAAAAATGCAACATTTGTTTGACAACAGACATAACTTGAAATTAATCTACTAAATAGAGAAATCGAATTTTATTTAACTCAGCTGCATCGTCGTTTGGCACATTAGCATTTTCAACACCTCGGCCCAGATTTCGATTTCAATTTTCTTCGATGACACAATTGGCACCCTGGTTTTCATGTGGTTCAACGTCGTAGAATTCGTCAATATTTTCCGCAGGATTTTGCTAAGGCTCGTCGGCTTCGATATAAGGTTGACCTGCAGGGTCAATCTTATGGTTATATATAGGTAGCGAAAGATGTTAGGATATTCTATATAATATACTATATAGTCATAAACTTTGCAGTGTAAACCTTTTTTTTTTGTTCAATAAAAAAAAAATCTATCCTACTTTGGATTCATTTTTCATAAGTAGGACCAAAAATATGACGAAACTCCAAATTTGTTTGACACACTATATAAATGATCTCAAATATTAATCCGCTAAATAGCGAAAAGCGTTTAGATTTTTTTCGTTTCATATTTATTTCATTTTTATGCAAACAACTAAGTTGCAAAATGGAATAATTATCATTAACATACCGTTTTTCCATTTTAAAAAAAGTAATAATCAGAAAGATCATGGAAAATGTTGTTTATTCGTGCAATACTCAATCAAATATATATATACATACCTAATTAAATAAGTTCTGCATTTTGTAAAACTTCCGCTATTTTGTCAATCGCTTCGAGTCTGGCAACTTTACTTGAACGACACCTTCGCGTTCGAATGCGTTGAAAGTTTACGTTTTCATTCCATTATATATTATGTACATACTTTTGTTGTTTTTTCACAAATAATGAATTCTCCACTCCGGATTTTGTAATTTTCAATAGTTTTTTAATAAAAGAATCGATACGCGGCTCGACAACGTTGATCAAACGCGGATGATGTACAAAACACGACAAATGCACGACAATTAATGAACGGTGAATATATTTTTTACTTGTTTACAATAAATTAAAATTGGTAAATAATGCAATAATAATGATAATCCTATACCGCCCGACTTGACAAAGTCACTTTCATATTAGATTCATATTGATCGTGACCTGATCAAAAACTGACATCTATTGATATTCGCTGACAAAATCTGACTTTTTTTTCACTCGGGATAATGTGGATAGGGACAAAATTCGTTTGCAGAGAGCGCTGCCGGGTAGTAGGTAGGTTTGAAGGCACTCATTTTATCGCGGTGGTCGATAGTTAGGAAAGTAGGGGCAGTCTAGAGCGCTTAGAGAGCGAAGGAGGCGGAGGAGAAAAGACGGAGAATACAATAAAATTATTAGGGATTTAAATGATTTGAGTAATTTGAATGCCGAAAATTACCGGGGTGACGTGGGCGATTTTTGAATTGAAAGTTGTAGCGGTAGGCACCATTATTTTGAATTTTCGCGCCACAAGCTCAGGCCTGTGGCGACTCTCTGCTCAAAGTCACCTATCTCGAACGGAAATCAACCTAATTGCTGAGGAGTGGTGGAAC
>JAPYZK010016169.1:0-10757 GCA_030522785.1 Platygaster equestris | reverse complement strand
TTTACGTCGTACATAGTACATCATTATATCGTTTTGCCGAATTTCCCTGGTATAGAACTATTTTTCTGTTTTTATAATTTTGTTCACTTCCTTATCATTCAAATTTATTAGCCATTCCTCAATTAATAATTTATGGTTTTTTGGACGATTTTCTTTACATTTAACTCCGGCCGGTAGTGCGTTAAAAATGGTTGACTCCGATTAAAAATATTTACAATAAATTGCTTTCTCAGTTATTGGTAATCTTAAATTGCTATTCCTATAACTTTTAATAACTAAATCAGAGTATTGTGCACGCAAAGCAGAAAAGTTTCGCGTGAGGACGTTCCAAATATAACCTCTTCGCACATCTAATATTCCATTATCTTTATGTAACATAGCCGACGTATATACCTTATATATAATTTATAATTATATATATAATTATATATAATTATTGTTATTTTCTTTTGTAAGATTATTAACGACCTTATGACATTATTATTTGCACCTCCCCAAACTATGATGCCGTAGGTGAGAACAGACCAAAATAACGCGAAATATATCATGCTCAGTTGGTTTTGAGTCAATATGTACTTTAGTTTGTTAAGCAGATAAAATAGTATCTCAGTTTTTTTGAAGTACATTCTATATGCTGTCTCCATTTTAAATTTGCGTGAATAATAATTAGTAGGGTACAATTTTTTGTTCTCAATGCGATTAATCGATCTATTTATGTTGAGTCTTAGTTGGACCATTGTTTACGACGTATACATTTTGGAATTCGCGAAAGTTTGAAACTTTGAATTCGTGTATTTTTTGATTGATGATTTATGAATTCTGTTGAAAATCATGAAGTCAAAGTCTGAGAAGAATTCACGAAATTGAAAATTCGGAATCAATTTTGTTAAATGAAAATGTTGAAAACAGAAATTAGAGAATTTTTTGTTATGCAAAAACGGAAAGTGGAGAACTGTTTGATATAGAGACTCTGGCTTATTTCGAAGTTGAGATTTGAAATTAAAAATGTTGCTATAAAATAACTCAAAATTTTAAGTATGAATGTACAGATTTGGAACTAGAAATATCGAAGCGCTGAAAATAAAATGCATTCTGGAATGCAATTTGTCTTGGATTGAAATTTCAAGAATTCTGATACGTTCGAATTCCAAGACATCGATATTAAAATTTTTACATTACTAGTACGGTAAAGACTACTTTACCGTACCCTTTTACGGTACGAAAACGTTCCTACCGTACTCGTAATGTAAAGTATCGTACATTCGTCTGACGAAAAATCATTTTCTCACTCGTGTGATTGTAGTCCTCGGCTTCACCTCGGACTACAACCTTCATACTCGTGGAAAATATTTTACCGTCCTAGTAATGTAATATACTATGCATAAGTATTCGAATTGTAAAATTCGAGAATTCAAACATTCAAGATTAGAAAATTCCAAAAGTGTTACGTTTATATTGAAAAATTATTTAATTAGAAGTTCAGTGTTTAAATTGGGGAAGAATTATTCCTTTTTTTTTCGATTTTTGAAAATTCTATATGCTCATGTACAACTTAATAATTTTGTCACTCTAGTGACAAAGTTATGTTTTTTTATAAAAACAGGCGAAATTTTCATAAAATCAGTGAATTATTTATAAAAATTCGTTTTTTTATAAGGTCGATTTTATAAAAGTTATATAAAATTTTCGATTCCTAGAAAGTGGTTTTTTAAAAACTTTATGCGCTTTTTTTTATCTGTTGAAATTTTCATACAATTCATCTGTCTTTTTATGAAAACAATTAAAAGCCTCCAAATTTTCTTATAGAACCTTTATTTTTATAAAAACTTCGCGATTTGTATAAAAAGTGTCATATTTTTATGAAAAAAAAACTTTCCTGATGAAGGAATTTCTCTTATAGTAATATTTGATACGTTTTTATAACACACGGGAATAGAAAATCATGTTCGTAACGTTTTTTACCAATTATAAAACGTAAATTCATACGTTTTCATAGGATTTGAAAATTCTTCAACTCAAATTGAAAATAACCATCCAAATTGACATTGATCTGATGGACAAGAAAGTTGACTTTCGGATTTCTGGTGCAAAGGTCGTAAGTTCAAATCCCGCTGCCTCCAAAAAATTTTTCAATTTCTTTCGAAACGAAATTTGAGCTAGAGCCTCATAAACTGATGAAAAATGGTAAAATACATTAGCAAAATGATCCAAAAAAGGTTAGAAAAATCTTTTCATATTTTCAAAAATGTTGAAAGAAATGTTTATAAAAACATTTTTCTTTATAAAACTTTCAGAAAACCGCTTTATAAAAATTGCACATTTTATAAAACTTGTATAAAATCGACCTTATGAAAAATTTTTATAACAATTTTCATCATTTTGAACGAAATATAATTTTTCAGAGCGAATTCCAAAATTTTAAAAACTTTGAAAACTATTACGACGTACCGAAGTTTTGAAAATCTCCAAAAATTTCGGAAGTTCTGTAATTTGAAATAATTATTGCAAAGTTCTGAATTTTTTGGAAGTTTCGGAAACTTCAAAATTTTGGGAATTCGTAATCTTTAAAATTTTACGAAATGTGTGAATTTCTGAATTTCCGAAACTTTGAAAATCCCGAACCTTAACAACGTTTAAATTTCGAAAATTTTCAGAACTTCGAAATTCTCCAAAATTCGCACTAACTTTGAAATTTTGAAACTTCAAAATACTTCGTAACTTCAGTTTTGGAAGTTTGGAAAATTCGAAACTTCCAGGCTTCAAAACTTCGAAAACTTCAGAAATTAACATCTCTCAATTTTCGGATTTCTTTCCAACATTGAAATTTTCAAAGCTTAAAAATTCCGAACCTTCCAAAATTGCCGAAAGTTTATGACCTTATGAAAATGTTTATAAAAACTAGAATCACTAGGAAAAAAAGATCAAAAATCCTTCAAATCGACAAAATGTTCGAGCGTGTGCGTTCATTTGCACGGTGGCATATGCGAGGAAGCCTCGGACGATGCTTGCATTACAAAAGAGCAACGGGGAATCGGCACGATCTAATGTTGTTCACGGACTATTTGCGGCGCATACAGAAAGAACGAGGGTGAAACCGAGGAAAAGGGAACGAGAAAAAAAGAGCCGCCCGGGACATTGGAAATAAATCGTCCCGACTTTCGATGTAATGTACGCATCGTCCCGAGCAAGGAGAACGATGGAAAGGAATTCGCATAAATTTTTTCGCGCTTACATAAATGTATGAAGATAATCGCTTAATCCAGTGTCGTCATGTTGTAGACATGTTCAGGGGTTTGTTTGGCTCGATGCATGCTCGGGGAGAATATTGGAAATTTATTTGGGACGGGGAGGAAGTTTTTTTTTTGCGGGCGATTTTTGGCTGTTCAGTGGACAAAGTAGTACAATTTCGCAACTAGGGTAATAATGATTTCCCCTACTAGTTGCGAAATATGATGTTCATCCGAAATTCGGTGGGATAGGTTAATTTTTTTGCTTAATTATACATGTTTGGAATTGCAGAAACTCGAATTTTAGAAAGCCATAGCTAAATTGATGATTTTTTCGTCTTTTCTCTAAAATTTTACATTTTGCGACACCTACTATTTCCATATTTTTCCAGTATATGTTTTTTCACGCAAAAAAAGCAAGAGTTACTCGACAGAAAAATTTGTAGCAAAAAATATGAAGTGGGAATTACAATTGTTCACTTTTACTGCATTATCTTTCGAATCTTGATTCTATCGAATCATCGCAGTGAACCTAGATAGTAATAATGTGAAACGCTGATTAGAATCAGTTTTTAAATGACTTGAATTTCGTTCAGCGAAATTGGTGAGGAAAAGAAATTATGCATGTTAATTTTTTTATCAGTCAACGCGTTTTTGATTTTTGGAAATTTTTTTTTTTTTTTTTTTTTTTTTTTTTGGGTACATAACAAACATAGTATTTTTTGAGTCATCTGAAAAATTTGATGCTCAATTCACAACTCGAGACATTGGAGAATTCGCATCCAAAAATTGATAATTTTACGGAAATTCGGAAATTTACGAATAAATACGCGAGAAACTCAGATGAAAATTTTCTCAAATTCGCTGATTCTAAAATACAATGATAAAAATTGAAAATCTGATTACAAAAATTTTGGTCAATCGTGAATAATAGAAACCATCATTTCCGGACGAAGTTGAAAAAATTCTCAATTGATACAAAATACGTTGCAAAAATCCGGAAATTCATAATTCGCTCTACTTTTGTCGGCGTTTCGCGGTGTCGAAATTTCGCGTCGTTTTCGCGTTTTTCGAGTCATCACACGACATAATTTTGATGTTACGATTTCTCCTATTCAGAAGTCCATTTCTTTCCATTACATCACGCGCTTCTTCGGAAAAGCATTCGCGGTGAGGCAACGCCGTGATCCAGACGTAGAAAGCTTATTAGACTCTTTTTTTCCTGGCCTGGAATACGAGGGGGTAAACCGAAGGTAAAAGTTACGGCACTAATATCCTTGTGTAATTACGCGGCTCATCTCCCGCGAGTACATGCTCGCGATAGATTGAATTTCAACTGGAAATTTTAGAAAGCACCTGTCGAATTTACGGAGGCGAAAAAAATGCCCGAATTACGGCAAATATCGTCGACCCAATTTTTTCCTCGGTGGTTGTTACGCGTGGACGCTCCAAAACGGGACCCTTTTTGAGCAACTTTACATTTAATTTAAATGCGTTTTTACCCGATTTTTACCTCAAAGTTGTATATAAAAAGGGACTTTGAGATTAGAATCGGGTAAAATACAATAATGCACAAGCGGGGCAAAAGTCGATATTACAAAACGATTAAATTCCTCGCCTTCGGCTCGGAATTCAGTCCTTCGTTTTGCAAAAATCGACTTGCCCCGCTTGTACAGTAATGTACTATTATTTTGGATATTTGTCTTGAGAACATCGTAGTTAATATCAGGAATTACAAATGTGATTAGTTGTACAATCAAAATACTGATTATTTATAAGTTGATAGAGATATTATGATTCGTAAATATTTATAGTGAATCCCATGTAAATTAAACGTTTTTTGAATAATTGATTGCATTCAAATGCAATCGGTAAACAAAATTGTTGAATTTGAGTAATTTTGATTATTCAGCAATTTGTTACGTACATTTTACACTTCCAAAGTTTGTTTCGTGTGAACCCTCATATCCAGCCAACAATTAGGTGAATTATCTTTGAATTTTCGTAAATTTTACTTTTTACACTTCACATTTTCAACGCGTTTTTATAAGATATTTGTCTTAGCATCATCGTAATTAATATCAGGAATTACAAATATGATTAATTATACATTTAAAATACTGAGTATTCATCAGTTGAGATAGAGATATTGTGGTTCGTCAATATTTATAGTGAATCCCATGTGAATTAAGAAAATTTTGAATGATTGATTGCAATCATTCACTGATTGCATTTAAATGCAATCAGTAAAAAAAATGTTTGAATTTGAGTTATTTTGAATATTCAGCAATTTCGTTACGTACATTTTACACTTCCAAAGTCTGTTTCGCGTGGACTCTTATATCCAGCCAACGATTGAGAGAATTATTTTTAAATTATCTCTTAAATTTCACATGGATTTCTCGTATCAAGCGTTGCGCAACAAAAAGGAAATAAGAATAGTCGTACTTTGGCATGTTACCCGAAGCCCGGAAAATGAAACTGAAGTGAAATTGACGCGCGAGGCTCGCATAGTAAAATTTCACGGCCCGCCACTTTCTTGGTGCATTGTCCGGCTTTTTTCGTGGTCCGGTCACGTCCAAGTCGGCGTCGAAGCGAAAAAAGCATTTCGCGATAACATCGATCAGTTGATCGATCAATCGCTATTTTATCCATCGATCGTTCTTATTCTTTTCCACGAATTGCAACACGGAAACGTGACTTCCGGCGCTTCCAAGCGCGAGATTACGAACGAAAAATTTGGCTGATTGCGAAAAAGTAGGGGGAATTCGGGCCGTTATAACCAGTGGGAAACTGCGAAGAAAGAAAAACGGGACCGTTTTTATTTTTTTACGATGTAACTGAAGAAGTCGAGCAAATGTTCAGGAAAAGAAACAGATTTTGTTTCAAACAACTTAAAAGATTGATGACTTCGCGGTATTTTTATTCGATTACTTGTATTTTTGACATCTGGAAAAACGCCATATTTAAAAAAAATTTTTTTTTTCATAAATCTGTTGAAAGTTGAGAAAAAAGGATAATTGAATTAACCAAAGTTCCAACCATTTAAATCGTAACCGTAAAAGTGTCTAGAATTATATTTGAAATATGTTTAAAAAATTTCACATCCTGCATTAATTTCATTCTGGTAATAATTTACTCATTTATCGAATAATTTTCGAGTTTTCGTCTGGTAAATCGATTTTAAGCGCATACATCGATAACAATACCAAATATACGGAAGGGTATTATACTCAATGGAATTCCTGTGTAGAAAGTCTGCTAACTTGGTTCGCTTTTTCTCATCCATGTTGATGAAATAACAAAGCAAAAAACTACCATTTCATCAGACATCAATGAACTGCGTTTTCTTAATCGTTTGATGAGTCGGTAGTTTGAAAGTCTAATTACTGTTATCAATGGAACAAGTCACTCATTACAGAGTTTTGTAACTCCTGCATTATCACAAGTTTTTTTAATTTTTTTATTACCGATTAATTTTTTTATTACGTTTGATCCATTTGTGTATTTTTTCTTTATTTATAGAAATCAGGTGACTTCAATTTGTTAGGTACAAGGATCAGGACCTTAGAAACATTTTTGGATGGTCCGATCTAAAATAATAACGTGTGGCTGACAATAAAATTTTCATACATTTTCCCGATTGCCACAGAAAGTACTATCAAATTCTCTATATACGATTCTGATTTTTTGAGTCTTATTCTAAATGGTGAAAATTAGTACTATTTCAATCGTGGAATCTTTACTGATTCCATAATCGGATCTCGAGAATAGTATATTGTGCGACTAGTGGGAGAAAGAGGAGATTCCTCGAGCGTGGAGATTGCTTCACGAGCGTAGCGAGTTTGGCAACACGCGAGTGGAATCTCCTCTTTCGACCAATAGTCACACACAATATTTTATTTAACAATCGCGAGAAATATAGGATTTGGAAATTCTTCAACTCAAATTGAAAGTAAGCATCCAAATTGACATAGATTTCATGGACAAGAAAGTTGACTATTAGATTTCTGATGCAGAGGTCGCAAGTTCAAATTCCGCTGCCTTCAATAAAATTTAAAATTTTTTTCAAAACGAAATTTGAGCTAGAGTCTCATAAACTGATAAAAATGATATATACATTAGCAAAATGATCCAAAAAAGGTTGGACAAATTTTTGCATGTTTTCTAAAATCTTGAAAACAATTTTTATGCAAAAATTTTTGTTTATAAAACTTTTATAAATCCACTTTATAAAAAATGCAAATTCCATAAAACCTCAATAAAACCGACCTTATAAAAATTTGTATGAAAAATTTTGATAAGGTTCTTATAAAAACTAGAATCACTAGGGATGTCCAACAAAACTGCAAAGATTCGATATCCTACGAAACAACGTCGTTACACACTAATTTCCCCAACTTCGCATAAATCTCCACTGTAGGATCGAACTCCGTCAGAAATGCAAAACGAACCGACTCGCGTCTCAACCCATTTCGATTGATTTATTCGCGAACCCAATGATGACTGGGAGCGCGGTGATTTAATGATAGCAAGAGTGAATAGCCCCTCGGAAGAAAACCCGATGGAAAAAAAGTCGGCGCAACCGCGTATCCACGGTTGCGTAAAAACTCGCTAATTTATTGTTATAATAAATCAAGTAGCCACCAAAGTTAATTATTTGCCGGAAATTTTGCAATAGACGTGTAATCGCGTAATTAGAATTGACTTTCACCGGGGAGCGGATGGCCGGAGCGAAAAGAAAATGGTGCAGGTGCGATCGGGTCCGTGCGTCCGAATTCGAAATCAAGGACTCTCGATTGCAGCTTGCCTTGTCAGTGAAATCGAACACGGCGCGCGAAATTTCAGGGCCGGGTGCATTGTCTTTAACCCGAATCCGATAATGATGCGCAGGGCGAAAGTCTCATCGTGAGGAATCCACGAGAAATTTCGCGCTCTCATGAGAAACCATTTCACCGGCGGCGGTCAAGAATGTTGGGGAAGAAGATGATGAAAAACGGTAATGGGTGGTCATGGTTGCACGAAAATTGGGCTTCGTCCGGGTTCGTCTTCCTCGGAGACGTTTAATTGACGAGTTCTCTCTGATGGAATTAATCAGGGTTAACTATTTCATTGAGCTAAAATGCGGTGACCATGAAATGGTAGACAATGGTTGATTGAAATAATTAAAACAGCTCACTTTTGAAAATTATAGTGAAAATTGATCAATTCGTTATTCGTTATTTGTAATACGTAAATAGTAAAGAATCGCCGGGGAATAGTGAAAAATTACTTGTTTATTAGTCGTTTAAAAAACCACGGGAATGGTACATTATGTAACAAGTGCGCAAAATAGGTTATTCCGTAAGTTTAGTTATTGCGTTAGTTTTATTGTTTCGTAAGTGTAAAGTTTGGAACATGAGGAGGTGAATACGCGAGACGGAGGCGAACGCATGAGACGAAAGAAAACGCGGGAGACGCAGGCGAACGCACGAGCGTAGCGAGTTCGTGCAGCCGAAGTCGAGTGCGCGAGTCGAAGTCGAGTGTTTCAAACTTTGCACTCACGGGCTATCCTATTTTGTGCAATTGTTGCATGTGGTGCTTTTTTACAAATGTACAAAGGTGGCGCTTTTGACAACACGAAAAATTGAAATTTTTGAGAAATTTCAAAAAATAAAAAATTTTCGTAAAAGTTTGAAACTTTTCGGAATATTCAGAAATTTCAAAGAAAAATTTCAAAGAGTTCAAAAATTTGAGAATTTTTGAAAAATTTCATCATTTTTCCGAAATTTCGATAATTTCGGAAATGTTCGAAAATTTTTGAAAATTTCAAATATTTTTGGAAATTTTGAGTATTTCGGAAATTTTTGGAAATTTTATGAATTCTGTAAATTTTCGGAAATTTCGTGAATTTTGAAAATTTTTGGAAATTTTGAGAATTATGGAAATGATCGGAAATTTTTGGAAATTTTCGTGAATTTTGAGAATTTTGGAATTTAGAACGTTATTGTAGACTTGCAAATCCCGTAAGTAACACAATCACCAGATTTTGAGAATTTCAGAAATTTCGAAAATTCTCGGAATTTAAGAAATTTTGAATATTTCAGAAATTTTGGAAATTTTCGTAAATTTCTGGAAATTTCGAGAATTTCGGAAATTTTTGGAAATTTTGAGAATTTTGGAAATGGTCGGAAATTGTCGGAAATTTAGAGAATTTCGTAAATTTTGGAAATTTTAAGAATTTCGAAAATTTTCGGAAATTTTCTGAAATTTTGAGAATTTTGGAATTTGTCGAAAATTTTTGGAAATTTTTGTGAATTTTGAGAATTTTGGAATTTCACAACATCACTGTAGATTTGCAAATTCCGTAAATTACACGTTCAGCAAATTTTAAGAATTTCAGAAATTTCGAAAATTTTCCGAATTTAAGAAATTTTGAATATTTCAGAAATTTTTGTAAATTTTTGTAAACTTTTGGGATTTTGGAAATTGACAACGTTATTGTTGACTTGCAAATTACTAAGTTACACGTTCACCAAATTTAAAGAATTTCAGAAATTTCGAAAATTCTCTGAATTTAATAAATTCTGAATATTTCAGGAATTTTTGAAATTTTCGAATATTTCTGGAATTTTCGAGAATTTTGGAAATTTTGAATATTCAAGAAATTTTGGAAATGTTCGTCATTTTTAAAAATGTTTAGAGTTCATAAAAATTTTTTAAATATCGAAATTTTTACACGGTTTGAAAATTTTCCAATACTGTTGCGAAAATGTTTTGCGCACACTTATTCCGCACTGCTATGCTATATCAATAAAAAATGCTATTTCGTGCACGAAAAAGGCCCATCTTTGTGCATGTGTAAAAAAAAAAAAAAAAACAATCTTTCGATAATTCGGTATTTGCTAGTTTGCTGAGGTCTGCCAGGCCCGGAAATTCGAACGCAAGAGGAGGCGTTGGTGTCTTTTGTGCATTTTTTTTTGCCATTACGAAAGCACGTATTAGGAGCGTCTCCTAATCCCGTTATTAGCAGACATTTCCTTTTCGCGGGACTGAATGATGGTTGCATTACCGAAACGATCCGCGGAGACGAGCGTTTCCGGCGCAGCAGCGATTTTCCGCGCTCTCCGGGAAAAGAGATACCAATCAGGAATTGGCGCGTTTCACATTGATGAATGACTGTCTCCGGGTATTCCCGCGCGGACACTGCGCACCGTGGATATTTCGAGGGCAGGTTTCTGGCGCTGGAGAAAGTGTTTTTGTTTGTTTGTTTGTATCATTGCAATGCATTCGGTTGAATTGCGAATATTAATGGATGAAGAAGTGTAATTCAGAGATTATTTTTTTTATCCAACGCCCTTGAGGAATATGCAATTTCGTGGCCCTGCTGAGAGTGGACGAAATAATGGATTACTTGATTGTTGACGTATTGCATGCGAGTGATGAACTCGCTCGCCCACTAGTGGGCGAATAAGCTGTTCGCCCACGCTCATCTTAACGACCTATATCTATTTACTCACTCACGCTCAGTTTAGCGACCGTTTACGCACG
>JAPYZK010016097.1:0-10805 GCA_030522785.1 Platygaster equestris | reverse complement strand
AATGGAAATGTTTGATGACAGCCCTAAACTCGCTTTTTTCCATTTTTATACACGAATAAATGTTGTTAACTTGAATCGACGATAGAAATTGACCTACGCTATGGATCGAGCTGAAATTTTGACAGCTTTCCTGTCTATAGTGCTACTTACAAAAAAAAAATCTTTACCGACACTACGAGCGCCATATCTCGGATTTTCTAAGGACTTATTGAACGACCCTCGTATGATTTACTTTCGATTCCCATCCATTTCTGTCAATTCTCGTCAATTTCCTTTGATTTTTATCAATTCCTATTCATATGAATCAATTCCCATCGATTCCTATTGATTCCCATCGATTCTCATCAACTTCTATCGATCCCCATCAACTTATATCAAATCCTATCAACCCTAATCAATTTCTAGAAACTTCTATTTATTTCTGTTTATTCCCTCGATTCCTCCCATTAATTTCTATTGGATCCTTCCAATTTCCATCTATTTTTATCAATTTCCATGAATTTCTATTAATTACCATTGACGCTTATTAATTTCCATTCATTCCTATAAATTACGAATTTCTTTCAATCGCTATCAATTTTTATCAATTCCGGAAAATGTCCATGCATTCCTATGAATTCTCATCCATTTCCATCAGTTCCCATTAATTTCCATTGACTCCCATCGATTAAGATTTATTTCTATAGATTTCCATAGACTCTCAATAAGTCTCAGTTATTTCCATCAACTTTCATCAATTCCTATAGATTTCCATTCATTTTTATCAGCTCTCACTGATTCCCATCAATTTTCAATGATTCTCTGTTGATTCACATTGATTACTAATACAGTAAACTTTTACTTTGAGTAAAAGTTTACTGTAGCGGGTCTAGATAATATCTAGACCCGCTGAAAACGTGAACATCTATACGTATGTTCATCATTACTATGTTTATCACTTTCTGTACCTCACGGAGGTTATAAGTTACTCTGTTAGTAAACGAACTTTTATTGACGAAGAATATTGCAAATGAATAACATATGTACTCGAAAATAAACCGCACCCTTTTTCGGTTTTTTAGAGCTTGAAAAACGGGGTGAGACTTATAATCGTGTGCGGCTCATTTACGAATACGAGCGCCAAGACAGTGCAAAATGCTGGTGTGCACTGTAAAATACGCCCCTATTGTCTGAAAACGTTTAAAAAAATTGAATTTCTCAAAGGTTCTACGCACTTCTAGATTTTTCAAGTGGATTCAATATTTATAGTATCTATAGCCATGTATAGTCGAGGTGGCAAGCACCGTGAATGACAAATTTTTTAAATGCGGCTTTTATTCGAGCATGAACGGTTTTTCACTAATTTGAACACCTAAAATAGAAGTGCGGCTTATCTTTGAGTAGATACGGTATGTAAAAAATGGCGTAAAATGTAGAATTGACCTCGTTTTAGATAAATTTTGACTTTTTTGAAGATACTCATGGATTTTTGGCATTTTCGCCAATTAATGATTGGTGTGTGGTAGGAGGTGTAGGGGAACATTTTAATCTAGATTAGTTGAGGAAGTTAATCTAGGTAAGTGAAAGTTTACTGTAAATACGATTGATTTCGTACGGATAAAACGTTTGCAAAAACGTCCAGAGGGATACACTACACTGAAAAAAAAGCGTCATTGGCCTGCCAGTGGCAGGCAGGGACAGCCGTACGCTCAAAAAGAACGGTACGGCAGTTCCTGTTTGACTTGTCGGGTTGAATCAAATAGTACCAATGAAAACAAATGAAAAATAGTCCGGCTGCTACTGCCGACGCGTCGAGCAGATTCTGCTTAAAGGCGAATTCATAGCTGTCCCGACGCTGGCGTAACCGGCGCAACCGGCGTAAGCTCGGAGAGGACAGTCAGGCACAAAACGCACCAATCAGCGCAGCAGTATGATACTATACGAGAACATAGAACAGCATCGACTGATGCGTTTCGTGCCTGACTGTACCCTTTGAGCTTACGCCATTTACGCCGGTTAAGCCAGCGCCGGGACAGCTATAAATTCGCCTTAACTCCCACTACTTGACTCGTTAGGCAGTAGTAGCCTGACTGTCGGGCGAATACCGCATTTTTTTAGTGTAGTCGGAACCACTCAGTTCGTCGAAGTTATTTGGTGAGACGAAAATACATGAAAACCGCATAGGGATTGGCGCGCGAAGCGTGTAGGGGACGGAGCCCTCTAGTACTTTATAAAACATATTAAATTAACTCAAGAACTCATAGAAGATTAAAAAAAGTTCGGAGAGATATTTGAAGTAGACTTAAAACCATTTGCAGATTGAGAATCGGCCAGTTGACGTCGAGTACATTCGTTTGTATCACGACATATTTTCGAAAAACGTCGCCAATCATGCATACAGAGGCTACACAATTGTGGGTCAACGAAAAAAATGGGAAAAGTCGATTAACGAAGTACAGTTTTATGAAGGCATGAGAAGGCCGGTGTGGTTCATATTTTCCGGTGTAGGATCCCAATGGCCGGCCATGGGTAATTGCGTAACTCTTCGAGTATGTAAAAAAAGCTAGTCACACCAATTGTTGAATTTTGTATGTTCAGGTAAAACTTTGTTGGGATTTCCTGTGTTTTGTGAGACGATCACAAAATGTGATCGAGTTCTGAAGCCACATGGCGTGGATATCTACGATATACTTACGAATAATGATGAAAAATTGTTTCGTAATATTCTAAATTCACTTATTGGAGTAGTAGCAGTCCAAGTATGATTCATATGAGTCAAAGTTAACTATCTATCGAAAAAAATTACACTCAGGAAAAATTATGAAACTTATTCCAGATTGGATTAGTCGATCTCTTGAAATATATAGGCATTGCACCGGACAGAATGATTGGTCACTCTATAGGAGAACTAGGATGTGCGTATGCGGATGGTTGTATCACATGTGAGGAAACGATTCTTTGTGCATATTCGTTGGGTACGGCACTGAATGAAGCAAAATTGATAGACGGTTCAATGGCGGCGGTTGGTCTGAATTATGATGAACTGAAGAAACTGTGTCTTGAAGATATAGACATAGCGTGCCACAATGGGGATGACAGTTATACAGTTAGCGGACCATTGAAATCGGTTCAGTCTTTTGTAACTCAGTTGCGGGTATGTCAAAATCATTACAATATTGGTCATAAGCTGTTTCCAGACAATGTTTTCACTTCCAGGAGAAAAACATCTTCGCAACAGAAGTTCCCTGCAGTAGTATACCCTTCCATAGCCGATATATCTCAACAGCTAAATCAAAATTGTTAGTGCACCTAAAAAAAGTCATTCCCAAACCAAGAAAGCGCACGTCAAAGTGGTTGAGCACTTCAATACCACAATCTCTCTGGTCCGATCCCGCAAATAGTTTCCTATCCGCTGAATACTTGACTAAAAATCTTCTCCATCGCGTCCTATTCAAAGAAACGTGCGCTTTAGTACCAAAAGACGCCATCACTATCGAAATCGGTCCCCACGGTCTTCTACAATCAATCCTGAAGAAAACACTTCATGAAAATGTAACTAACGTAGTATTAACTCAGAGAGGACATAAGAACAACGTTCATGTTCTCTTGCAAGCACTAGGAAAACTGTTCAACGCGGGTTGGCAACCGCAGTTGGCTAAACTGTACCCAGATATACAATATCCAGTCAGCCGTGGCACTCCAATGATATCTCCTCTGATTAAATGGGATCATACAGATGACTGGTTCGTGATATCTGATGTTCTGGGAGACTCCGTAGTTCCTAGAGAACAAGTGATAAAAATTTCTGTTGCTGACGAAGATTTCGAATACATCAAAGGACACGTGATAGATGGTAGAAATTTGTTCCCTGCTACGGGATACCTGTTTTTGGTGTGGGAAACGCTTGGTCTGCAGCACAGAAAATATTTTTCTGAATTGTCTGTGGTTTTTGAAGATGTGAAATTTCTTCGTGCGACGTATGTTCCAAAAAAAAAGGGAGATGAGAAGATAACTATAATAAAACAGGAAGGAAAGAATTGAAAAAAATAAATAAAAAGGAAAAAAAAGAAAAAAAAAAAAAAAAAAAAAAAAAAAAAAAAAAAAAAAAAAAAAAAAAATTTTAACTGCAACTATGGAGTGAAGATTGCTTTATGTGAACGACGTAACTTTACTTTAAAGGAACTGGAAGCTTTGAAGTAATTGAAGGTGGTACAGCTATCGTAACGGGAACGATAAAATCGATGCCCAAGTCAGATCGCGGAGAAAATGACTTTGTACATAAAATCATAGACAGCGACAAACAAATCATCTCGGAACGAGATATCTACAAAGAACTTCGATTGCGAGGATATCAGTATACTGGTTTGTTCCGCGGGCTGAAGTCTTGTAACATAGAAACTACAGAATTTGGCATCAGTTGGGACAGAAATTGGGTTGCTTTCATGGATAATATGCTACAAATTAAGATACTAGGGAGTGATACCAGAGGATTGTTCATCCCAACAAGGATAGATCGACTAACTATAGATACACGATATCATAAAGATTACGTGGCTGCCATGGAAGATAAGGATCTAGGTAAGCAATGGTTGTATTGATTATTGCAGTTATTGATGCAACTCAGACTATTTTTCAGATGTTTCAACTGTCCACATAAACTTTATGTAAACATCATGTACACTGTTGATATCTTGAGTGTGGAGCGTGAATGTAAAGATGTCAGCTAGGGAAATGTAAATTATCACCATGTATTATTTTAAAACGTGTAGCTGCCCCTTACCCCTGCCAACGCCTTAAATTTCAAAAATTTCTGACGATTCTTATCAATTCCTATCGATTGCCGTCAATGCTCATCAACTGCCCTCAATTCCTATTCATTCCTACCAATTTCTATCGATTCCCATCAATTCCTATAAATTTCCCTCAACTCTCATTGATTCCCATCCATTCTCATTAATTCCCATTGACTCTTATCGATTTTTATTCATTCCTTTTCATTCTTATTAATTTGCATTGATTTTCATCAATTCTCATGCATTTTTTTTAATTCCCATTGACTCCCATCATCCCTATTCATTGCCATTAAATATTCCCATTGACTCCCATCAAATTTTACCAATTCCTATTGACTTCAGTTGATTCACATCAATTCTCTGAAGATTTCATCGATTTCTATCAATCCCAGATGATTTCTCATTGATTCCTCTGAATTTTTAATTGTGAATGTACACTCCGCACGGATAAAACGTCTGCACAAACGTCCAGAGGGAGTTATTAGTTGAAAATAAGATCGGAGTTACTGCTCCAGTGGACATATGGGTTTACGTGAATTTCATATGAACATTATATACAATTTCACATCAAGTTTGAATGCTAGTGCGTCCGCGCATCAGTGCAACCTTATTACGTAAACAATTCACGTAAACTTTTTACATGATGCTTACATTCAGTTCATGTGAACTGTGTAAAAATCTGAAAATCAGGTTAGGTTAGAAACGTTTCCGTAAACTGTTAGCATGAAGTTCATGTTAACTATTTACCGCGAGTTTATGTAAACGTCAAGATCACTTTCTTGAATTCTTCTATGTATAATTTACATATAAATCGTGATTAAACTTCATCGATGTCACATTCGCGAAAATATTTCATTTTTCAATCTCTATACTGTTCACATAAACCTAAGGTAAACAGGTTATAAAAACTAGATGTAAACAGTTAACATAAACTTCATGTAAACAGTGGATTCAAACTTCTTGTAAACAGTGTACATAAACTTACCTGACCCAACCTATTTTCCATATGTTCTCACTGTGTACATAAACTTCATGTCAACGTCATGTTGACTGTTTACATAAAGTTTACTTAGCTTACATGCGCACATGTGGACGCACTGGCATGTAAACTTCACGTAAACATGTGCACATAACACTGTTTACATCGTGTTTGCAAAGTGTGTATGAAAACGACTACTATGGTGAAAAGTTCATAATTTCAGTAATATTAAATACATTAACCTGAATCTGTTTTACAATCAAGGTTTAGCCGTCCATATTGACGAAAACACCAATACAATAACATCCGGTGGAATCCAAATCCGAGGTTTAAAAGCCAGTGCAATACATAAAAAGAAACAAACAGAGAAACCCATTCTAGAAAGTTACGAGTTCGTTGCTGATTATGACAGCAAAGAAACTGACTTGAAAACAGTCATTCGATTGATGACTCACGTTACTTTAGAGAACAATATAAATTCGAAAATCAAGATTTTCGAACTCATAACGGCAGAAGATAGTGTCAGTGCTCAAGAACTCATTTCACCGTTGATAATCGATGCCCTGGAAGGTATCCCATTAGTTCAACCTGACATTACCGTTGTCACAGACTGTTTGATAGACACGAATTCGCCGAAAATATCGATTGCTGAATTTCAAAAACTCGAAAAAGTGAACAAAGCTGTGTTATCCGTCGGTTATCAGCTTCTATCGACAAGTAAAAAAGGAGAGCTACAGCAAATTTTGGAAAAATTGGACGATAAAGGTTTCATCATGAGTCAGGAGAATTTTCTGGATGATAACATCAATGTTATCGCGCAAAAAATGGGTCTGAACGTTATCGTAAAAAAGAGAGTCCAAAACAATGTTGTTGTACTTCTCCGCAAACAGGAAAAAATCCCTCATAGATTTACCGTCATAGAAGTCAGTAACGACGATTTCCATTGGCTCGAAGAAATGAAAAGAATCATCAAGTCGGAATTGAAGAAGGAGGATAACAGAAATGGAAGAATACTTTTTGTAGGAGAACGCGGTTATGAAACAGGTTTACTTGGACTCGTCAATTGCCTCAGGAGGGAACCTGGAGGTGAGATGGTGCGAGGATTGTTGATACAAGATCCGGAGGCTCCAGAGTTTTCGATGGAACATCAACTGTACACGGAACGATTGAGCCTGGACTTGGTTGGGAACGTTCTACGTCCAGGAGTCATTTGGGGGTCGTACAGGTGACGGATTTCTTCCGAAATATATGATATTTGAGGGTTCTCAGTCACTATCTCGAATGCAATATTACGACAGACTATTTTCCCGTCAACCTTTTTTCCGACAGCCTTATACCCGACACTCGTTTCCCGACGAACAATTTTCTTGACAACATTTCTCACTGCAAGCTTCACGACAAGCCAATGACAGTCCCTTAACAACGGTTGTGTAGCATGTTTTTGTTTTTAATTTGTTTTCAAAATTTGACAGTTTTTTCGATCTCTTCATATAAAATATAGGGTAAGTGAGGGCGAGTTTGGACACCTTTTTTGGAATTGGTGTTGCAGTCGCAAAAATTAAAATAGTAATACGTTTTTAATTCTAGCTGTTTAGCTAAACTCTTCAGAACGAACCCTTGAAGTTGAAATAGTACTTCTGATAGTTGAATGATAACCTCGCACATTTCTTAAAAAAGATGAAAATTTGTCCGTTGAAATTTTTGACGGAGAGTTCGGACACCTTGAAAAAAAAATCGCTTGAGTTTTCAGAATGTTATATAAAATTAAGTAGACTTCGGAATATACCCTTTTCCCAAGTTTTAGTGATATTTCTTTCAGGATTACCATTCCAGCCACAATTTACCCGTTTATGGAAGACATACAATTTTTTTGGGTGTATTTACGTAACTTCATACGAATGACACTAAATCGTTTGTCAAATCTAAGAAATAACGATGTTTAAGAATTCGCTTTTTTGTATTAATGTCGACAAACAAGAACACTGTAATTAAAAAAAAAATTGTCCACACACAGTCGGATGGGGGCAGAGTGCCCGAACTCTCCCACTGTCTGAACCCTCACTTGATTACCCTACTTATTAAAATAATGATTGTTAACAACGCAAATATCATTGGCAATGAGCTGGTCGTTGACAGTTTCGTTCATTTGTGAACGAGAGAGATACAAACATTTTTTGAAATGTTGGGTTTGTTATCTCGAAGCATATGGAGGAATTTGAAATACTTCTAGAAAAAAAAAAAAAAAAAAAAAAAAAAAAAAAACCTATTTCATCCATTATATATAAATAATTATCAGCTCCACGCAGTTTTGAGTAATTACGAAGTATTTTCAGTATTAAACGTGCATTCCAAAACGTTACGATGTGTCAAAATTTGCATACTGGTAATGATTACTCCCGCGAATTTATAAATATGAGGGATTTTTTTGTGAAGGCGATGACCGTCATGTGAAGAAAAATTGCATGAAATGACATTTTTCATCACCATTTCCAATGTAGACATCTTCTACTGCCACCTCCAACGCCAATACACGTCCACCATGCATGGGCAAATCAAATAGTCCGGGGGGACTTGAACACATTGACCTGGCTAGAAGGTCCCATACAACGTGACGATACACATCCAGACTTGGTTCGGATAATGTTTGCATCCCTAAATTTTCGTGATGTCATGTTAACGACGGGGAGGATTGCCATGGAAGTGATCGCAAAAAACCGGTTTGCAGAAGAAAGCAGTATAGGATGTGAATTTAGTGGTGTAGACAAATCTGGTCGCCGGATAATGGGGGTAGCCGGTAGATGTTTGTCCAATGTGGTTCTCGCTGATAGACACCTTTCTTGGGATATACCGGATAGGTGAGATGACGAACCTTTTATAGAATGATTTCAAGAATGGTTAAAACACATTCCCCACGTAACCTTGCAATGGTAAAGAGTACAATGTTCGTCTTTCATCGCAAAACACACGTAAAACAGTCCTGAAAATGTGCCAAAGTCGATCGAAAGCTTGATTTATACAGCAGCAACGCAACTCTGTTGTCTTTAACGGTTATTTCGCTCTGAGTGAACCGTATTGAATACCAAACCCAGTAAATCAGAGACGTCACAGTGACGTACTTTGTGACATCAAAACGCGGCCGCCTTTGATGACGTCACCGTGATGTGACTGTGACGTCATAATAACGTCACGTCGAAAAATTTCGATAATCAATCAAAAATTCAGAATTGAACTCCACATGGATTTCCCGTGATAATATTTTAGACTCGAATCTTCGCAGTATTCCGATGTGACGTCACCGTGACGTCTTAAGTGAAGTTTCCTGACGCCATAGTGACGTCACATCGGAATACTACGAAAATCCAAGTTCAAATATTATCGAGTGGAATGCACGTAAATTTTGATTCCAAATTTTTTTATGGGTTATCAAAATTTGTAGATGTGACGTCACTGCGACGTCACCAAAACCAGCCACTTTGACGTCACAGTGACGTCACTGCAAAGTCACTATGACGTCCTGGAAAACGTTACCGATAGTGGAGTGATGTAACCTTAAATACTTCAAGGAACGTCATCTTTCCGAAAACCGATTAACAAATTTGAATTCTCTTCAGTTGGTCATTCGAAGACGCAGCAACCATCCCCAGCGCCTATAGCACTTGCTACACGGCCTTCTACCTGAGCACAAAGATAAAAAAGGAGGACAAAATTTTGATTCATGTCGGCAGCGGGGGTGTCGGACAGGCTGCAATAACGCTAGCTTTGCACGAAGGATGCGAAGTCTTCACTACAGTTGGAACGACGGAAAAAAGGGAGTTCATTAAGAAAAGATTCCCGCAAATTCGGGACGATCACATTGGGAATTCTCGAGACTGCAGTTTCGAACACCTCATAATGAATCAGACCAAAGGGCGGGGCGTCGATGTTGTTCTAAATTCTCTCGCCGAAGAGAAACTTCAAGCATCTTTACGGTGTTTGGCGGAGAATGGGAAATTTATCGAGATCGGAAAATTTGACCTCGCCGCCAATAACACCGTTGGAATGCAAGTTTTCTCAAAGGGTATAAGTTTCCATTGTGTAATGCTTGATCTGATTTTCGAAGCATCTGTAGAACGTAAGAAACGTTTGAGTGACATGGTTGAAGAAGGCTTGAGAAGCGGAGCTGTGAAACCTACGACTCTGTCCGTTTTTTCGCATAATGAAGTGGAAAAAGCTTTCCGATACATGGCAGCTGGAAAACATATCGGAAAAGTGAGCAAAAATTAAATTTATCCAACGCCCGCGTGGAGAATGTGATTTCGGAACCCTGCTGAAAATGGGGGAAATAATGAATTACCTGGTTGTTGATGTACAGAGTGGGAAAAATACATTATCCCGTGGGAAAAGTGAGTACTTCTCCCACAGGTTGATTTAATTCTCCCACATGTTTGTGAAGGAAACGTTTTTGCAAAGGTCGGGGATATTGCGACTCATAAATCACTTCAATATTGTTGTCAACTTGTTTACTTTTCATTTTTATATTGTTTTCCAACAGAATATAGCGATTTGTGAGAAAAACAGAGTCATATTTTGAACGTTAACGCCATCTTGTTTCCAACGATATCAGAAATAAGATGGCGGATGAGCGACCTGACATATATCGAAACGTCATCTCTCTGACCCTAACCTTACAATTACCGAATTAAACCGTTATCTTCTCTCTGTTTCCTCCCTTCTCAGCCGCCCCCGGAATCACATATTCCTCGCCGTTGTTAAATAAAGTTTCATGTGCGACTATTGGTCGAGACAGAATATTCCACTCGCGTGTTACTGCACTTGCTACGCTCGTGCAGCAATTTCCCACTCATGGAATATTCTCTTTCTCCCACGAGTCGCACAATATACTATAATTGTTATTGTATGATTACCTACATCATTGTACATCGTGTTCGATGTTACATTGACGCAATCACATTTAATACAAGGTGCAATTCAAAAGTTCCAGGACAATTCGAATAGGTTAAAAACTGCTTTTTTTTTCGTTTCAAAATGTATTCATTGTTTTCAAAAAAATCTCC
>JAPYZK010016057.1:0-10498 GCA_030522785.1 Platygaster equestris | reverse complement strand
TTTAGTAATCGCGAAAAAATCACGCCCCCCCCCTGCAGCCGACAAAACCTGTATTATGATTGATAAGATGAAATATTGTTTTATTTACAAATATGTACTATATGGGAAAGCGAAAAGTTGCAATGAAAATGTTAACAATTACATTTTTGAAATTCAGTAAATAATTGAAGTAATTTTTTTGTATTATTTAGAACGCCTGTGATTTGCAGTAAAAAGCTAAAATATGTACGAATTTCGATGATAGAAAATTTTTGAAAATAAATTTTTAAAACGTCAATGTTTCTTGTTTAATTTCTTCGTTCGAAAGTTTGAAAATTGATCATGAATTTCTGGTACATATTATTCATAGTTTGTCAAGAAATTCACGAGTTCACTGTTTTATCATTGATTTTTTCAAATAAGTTTTGTTTAAAATGAGAAAGCCGTATTTGAAAGTATTTATTTTGCATGGCTTTTTTGAACGATCATGAACTTTTTTCTCGTTTATCAGTCGATTGTTTGTTTTGGCGAAGAAATTTGATGATTCATGCAAATTAACAGTTTCGTGATTGAATGATTCCGGTTTGGAAAAAAAGTGTCAGGGCTTATTGACCTTGATCAGTTTGATAATTTTTGTACGTTTCGCGCTCGAATGTAATCGAGGACGTTTCAGGAAAAAATTTTCTTTGACGGAATTCTAAAATTATTCGAAATTTGAAAAAATCCCAAATTTTAAATATTAAATTCGGAAATGTTTTAATTTCAAGCTTTCTGTTTCAAGAAAGAAGAAAAACAATAACAAATTCAAAACTCGGTTGAATCATCAAAAAACGTTTTAATTATTTCAAAATCCGAAAAATAAAAAAAATGTCCAAATATATGATTAAGTTTCACAAACTCAAAAAAATGCTGCATTAAAAAAATACGGAAAAGTAGTTTTTTGTTAATGCATAAACTTTTCAATTAATCATCAGATATCATTTTATTTGAGTTTGTTTTACTCATTTCTCATATTTATTTCAACAAAAAGTTCTTGATATGGAAAATAGTGCATTACCTGTAATAAAATCGATCAGTTTTCGATCTAACTCAAAAATGTGTAAAAAAAATTCAAGGTTCTGTTGATTCTGCAAAATTACGCAAAATAAACAAAATGTTCTGTCTGTTGAATAAAAGATTCGTGATCTTTTTATTTACAAAATAGTACGTTGGATCAACAGACTGTTTCCACGAAACTTGAGCTCGTAATAATTATAACATTTTTTGCAATGCAATTACGCTACCCAACGATACGTACAATTTTCTGTCATAAAAGCAAGGACGAATTTCTCGTAAAAAAGTAGACGTTTTCATTTTTTCTTATCATTGTTTCAGAAAACTTCATTAATGTATAAATTTGTTCTCGGAAAATAGTCATACTTATTTTCTTTTTTTGGAACTTGATAATTTTGGAAGTTCTGGAATCTTGAAAAATTATGAATTTCTAAAGTTCGGAAAATTTCGGAAGTTTTGGAATTTTGATATTTCTCGAAATCCATTTTTATGTCTGTGTTCAAAATTTATGTTCATCGTATTATTTAAATGCAAAAACTGACGCTTATTTACGATGTCACAAAAAGCAAAAGACTTGAATGTTTAAACAAATGTATTATTCATGTAAATCTAATCCAGACATCTGCATTTTTTTACAATTAGTGAAATCATTCATTTCAATTTCTAGTTAAGGTATGAATAACCGTCGACATGAAAAAAACTGAGCTAATTCCATTCAGTATTACTTTTTATCTTTAAAAAAATGAATGTCTTAATAAAAAAATGTCTTACCAGTCATAATAGTAATAATAGTTATGAAAACTGCGATAAAAAGTACATTAACAATCGGTAGAACGAAATAAAAGTACATTAGTCGCAAACAAAGTCTTATCCAAACATGAATGACTAAGTTTATACGATCATACGACACATTATTCTTATCAGAACTCTGATTGCTCGATTTAATGTTGCGCATTAATACTAGAAAAAAACTTGTACACTCATATGTATATAGAAATTTATAGAATTTTCCATATGTTTCATGTTTTCGAGATGTGTACAAATTTTTCTTTTTTTTTTTTCTTTGTATTATTTCAAGTCTGAATTCTTACATTTTTATATACACGAAATAATAAGCTTCTTTGAGAATTTTCTCATATTGTTTAAGAATTTTTTCCCAGTTTTCAAACATCTCGAAAATTCTGAAAATTTTGAAAATCTTATAGAAGTTAACGAATTTTGAGACATACCTTTTTTTCGATCATTTTTCCCAGTTTTCTACAGATTTTATCAAATTTCGAGCATTTCTTCCGATTTTCCGTGAATTTTGGAAAATTCCCTAGATGTTGAAAATACGTAAATTTAATCGATTAGAAATTAGAGTAAACTTTCATCCATGGAAACGCTCACTTCCAGGGACGAATGCAGAGGGGGGGTTTCAGGGGTTGAAACCCCTCCCGAAATTTGAAGAAGATTGATTGTTTTTGTAAGTAAAATGATAAGAAATTTAAAAGTAGAAAAAATGTGCTTTAGACAACATTTTGAAAACTTTGAATAATCCGAAACTTTCGAAAATTCTAAAGTTTTTGAAAATTCAGAGTTCTTGAATTTTTTATAATTCTTGAAATTTCTTTAATTTTCGAATGTTCAGATAATTCGAAAAAAAAAAAAAAAAAACTTGGGGAATTTTGAAGATTACGAAATTCTCGAAAAATTATCAAACTTTTGTAACTCCAGAAAACTTGCGAATTTGTCAGAAATTGAGAATTCAGAAATTCTAACGATTTCAGTGATTTCAAAAATTATATTAATTTTGAAAATTTTGAAAATTCCAAAAACTTTGAGAATGTTGGAGACCTCGGAAATCATTAAAATTCTCGAAACTTTTTAATTTCTTAAAAGATCTGATAAGCCTAAAAAATCTGATGATTTACAAAAATTTTGGAAGTTTCGAGAATTTGGAAATTTTAGAAATTACAAGTGTATTACACATTTTAGTAATTTTGAAAATTGCGAGAATTTCAAAAAATTCAAGAATCGCAAAAATTACGGAAACGTTGACAATTCCAGGAATTTAGAAAATTTAGAAACATTTTTCTCAAAAACCCCTCCGGAAAATTTGAAAGATTACGAAAGTCTCCAAAAATTATCAAACTTTTGTAATTCTAGAAAACTTTCGAATGTGTCAAAAATTGAGAATTCAGAAATTCTAACGATTTCAGTGATTTTGAAAGTTTTGAGAATTCGTAAAATTTTGTAAAGTGGAAATACGTCAAAAATTATAAAATTTTTGTTAATTCGTAGAGTTTCTGAAATTTTCAAAATTTCAAACATTCCGTATACATTCAAATGTTTGAGTATCCCAAAAAATCCGGAGATTTACCAAAATTTTGGAAGTTTCCGGAATTTGGAAATTTTAAAAATTACGAGAATTCCAAAAACTTCAAGATTCGCAAAAATTACGAAATGTTAAAAATTCCAGGAATTCCGAAAACCAAGAAACATTTTTTTCGAAACCCCCTCCCGAAAATTCTTTCTGCACCCGCCCCTGCCCACTCCTGATGGAAAATTCAGCTGAAGAATTTTCCATATCTGAAAGTTGACGTTCCACGACGTTTACATTAGTGAAACTCCACTGTATGAAAAAAGGTTTAGGTATAGATATATAATGTGTTTACCCAAAAGCACAAAAACGCTCTTTTTCGTCCTTAATAAATTGCGAATCGACGCGATGTGATTCGTCAAAGCGAGCCTTGACCAAATCGTAATATTGTTCGTAAAGCCGCGCGATAAGCATTTCGCTAAATCACCCGCGACATTTGCGTAACGCGCATTTTAATCCACCTCATTAAATCGCGCGTTCGACGTCTTTCAAACGGAACGCGATTATTATTTTTCTTGTCCTTCGAAGGAAAGAATTCCTTTCACGTTCGCAGCTTCCACTTTTTCACTCGTTCCACATCGAACAACATCGAACCTCGTTTCTTTCATTGCAGCAGCTAGTTTTTCTCCTGGAAAAAACGATCCCGAGATGCAAGACGAATCGAGCGCCGAGGATTTTTACAAAGACGTTGTGATTGTCGGTGAGCAAATGTTTAATTCCTTGGATTTTCAATAGTTTGGACCGGTGAAAAGGCGACGAAATATGGACACGAATAATTTGCATCGAGTTTGTAGTTACAGTTACAGTAGTTGTAGTTGTAGTTGTAGTTACAGTTACAGTTTCAGGAGAATAGTTGAGAATTTGGCAACTGTTTTGAAAACTCTTCGTAAAACTCGGTACAATTTTTTGTGGTCTTCATAATGTATATGAAAAAAGTGCTTAGCATTTTCTGGTAAATTTTTGATAGTTTTTGGGCGTTTTCAAGGAATTGGAGCATTTTTTGAGATTGTCGGTTTTTTATTCTTTCAGAAATTTTTTGCAATTTTGTACCCTTATTTTTTAGGAATTCGAAACATTTTCTGATTTTCTGATCATTTTTTCATAATTTTCCGATGTTTTCAAACAGGTGAAGAATTTTTGATGATTTTGAATTTTTCGTTTGTTTCGGAAATTATTCGAAATGTGTCATCTTTGATTTTTAAGGGTTTCGAAAAATTGTATACCTATTTTCTGGAAATTTACGGTGTTTTCGAAGATTTTGAAAAATTTGATTTCCTAGTCCTTATTCGATTCGAAATTTGTTATACTCAATTTCTCGGGGATTTGGAATGTTTTCGGATAAATTTTTCACAATTTTTCGTTATTTCCAACGAATTTGAGAATTTGAGATGATTTTAGATTTTTTATTCGTTTCGGAAATTTTTAGATAGTTTTGCCTTCTTATTTTTAGGGATTTAAAAAAATTTGGTATCAATTTTTCGGAAATTTACTGTCTTTCCGAAGATTTTGAAAAATTCGAATTGATTTTCTAGTCCTCATTCGATTCGGAAGTTTTTCGAAATTTTCTATTCTCAATTCCTATGGGTTTTGGAATATCTTCTGATTAATTTTTCATACTCTTTCGGTATATCCAACGAATTCGAGAATTCGAGATGATTTCCGATTTTTAATTAATTTCGTAAATTTCGAGATAATTTTCACCTTCAATTTTTAGGGATCCCGAAAATGTTCCCATCAGTTTTCTTGATATCGCTGTTAATTTACCGAATTTCGAAATTCTCAGTACAAAAAAATCGCCCAAATATTGTCAAAAACTAAAATCAAAAGTGTTCTGGTTCCAAAATCTGAAAGAGTCCATTTGATTCTCGACCATTTCCGGAAACGAATAAAAGGAATATTTCCGTATCGAATAAAAGGGATGAATCGCTCTAAAATAAAAATTTTTTTTAAATTCGTAACCAACGATGACGTAATTGATATGCAACGACGAAAATAACTCGACGAATGTAGGAAATGGACCGAGCAGTATTCTCCTGTCGTACATGCTGGCGGGAAATTGGCCGTATTACACGGGCGAGCCCCATCCCAGCGACGAGATGCTGACCGCGCGGTTGCACCACAGCGTGGGCACGCAAACGTGCGATTGCGCGATCGAGCAGCATCATCGCCGGGCTTGCCGATGTTGCCCGGAGAAGGTGCTGCAGAAGCGCAAGAAGGGGGGAGGCCAGCACCACACCCTGGCGAGGTGCACCCGGGACACCCTGCAGCACCTCTCGCTGGGCCTGGAGGGTAGGACCGGGGGAAGGCCGCTGTCCCTGCTCATGGACCAGCTCCAGCACCCCGGCGTCGACCTCGGCATGGACGTCCCGCCCCTCCTGACCTGGCGATCGGCGAAACTCGAGCCCGACCACCAGCTCATCCAACACGTGGTCCTGGGGAAGGGACCGCCGGGAGGCGCCTGGCACGTGAGTCAGTCGTCCAAGTATTTTACACTAGTTGCGAGTTGTCGTTACTTTGTTCAATGCCGTGGAGGAATTGTGTACTTTTCTCACCGTCGTGACTTCTTACGGTTTATTCCAAAATATGTCGGATTTTTGAACACATTTTCTACCATTCAAGTTCAAAAATTGTTGGATACAACAGTTTTGAATCGTTTAAGTTTTAGTAAGAATTGCCTTTTTTTGCGAAATGTTTGACTGTTTGGAGTTTTAGCACAACTTTAAATAAAGTTTCGAATTTTAGGGCTTTTATGAGATCAACTGAATTTTTTTGATCGCGTTAAATTAAGTAATGAACAATATGTGATGTTTCGTTATTTTATTCTTGAACGTCGCACTCAGAGGAAATGGTATATTTCTCAACGAGTGCAGAAGGAGCTTTTTTACGAAACATTCGTTAAAAAAGCCCTTCTGCACAAGTTGAGGACTATATTTTTTCCAACAACGTGGAGAAAATGCGATTTTTGACGTTTTGAGCCGTGGAGAAAATCGCATTTTCTCGACGGCGTTGGGGAAAAATATTATCAGGACATTTTCCAACCAGTGAAACAAATATTATTCCAAGTTTTCATTTTTCTTCCACCAAAACTCGTTTCCGGTTCATTTTTTATTCGTTTCAGACATTTTTAGATAATTTTCACCTTCGATTTTTAGGGATTTTGGAAAATTTTGTGTCAATTTCCCCGAAATTTACAGTGTTTTCGAAGATTTTGAAAATTTTGAGTCGATTTCTAGTTCTTATTTGATTCGGAAGTTTTAAGAAATTTTTTATTCTCAATTTATAGGGGTTTTGAAATGGTTTCTAATAAATTTTTAAACATTTTCCGTCATACCCAAGGAATTCGAGAATTTGAGATGATTTCAGATCTTTTATTCGTTTCCAAAATTTTTAGATAATTTTTACTTTTGATTTTGAGGGATTTTGAAAATTTTGGTATCAATTTTTCGGAAATTTACTGTTTTTTCGATCATTTTGAAAAATTTGAATTGATTTTGTAGTTCTCATTCGATTCGGGAGTATTTCGAAATTTTTCATTATCAATTTCTAGGGGTTTTGGAATGGTTTCTGATACATTTTCCATTAATTTTCCGTTATTTCCAACGGATTTAAGAATTTGAGATAATTTTAGATTTTTTATTAGTTTCGGAAATTTTCAGACAATTTTTGTTTTCGATTCTTAGGGATTTCGAAAAATTTTTCATCAATTTTCCGAAAATTTACAGTGTTGAATTATTTTAAAATATACAGAATTTTTGAACCTTGGCAAAAATTTGGTTTTTTTTTTGCGAAATTTTTTACTATTTGGAGTTTTAGCACAACTTCGAATAAAGTTTCGAATTTTTGGGCTTTTATGAGATCAATTAAATTTTATTTATCGCGTTAAATTGGGTAGTGAACTATATGTGATATTTCGTTATTTTATTATAGAAAGTCGCAGTTAGATAGAGGAAAAAATGAATTTCTCAACTTGTTTTATTGGGACGTTTTGCAACCAGTGATACCATTAAGTTATTATTAGTTTTTATTGTTACCGAGTTTTAATTGTTCTGCTACCAAAACTCGTTTCCGGTTCATTTCGGAAGCCTCAAGCAAAATTCAAACTTCAAACTTTTACGAATTGGATATGAAAATTTCTCATTTTCGAACTTTACAAACCTCAAATATTTCTTCAACCCTAATTCCCCTAGTGATTGCGTTGTTTTTATAGAAACAGGCAAAATTTCTATGAAGTCAGCGAATTATTTATAAAAATTTTTTATTATAAGGTCGATTTTATAACAGTTACATAAAATTTCCGATTTTTATGAGGTAGTTTTATGAAAACTTTATGAAAAAATTTTTTGTATAAAATCTGTCGAAAGTCTCATTCAATTCATCTGCTTTTTTCTAAAGACAATTGAAATCCTCCAAATTTTCGTATAAAACAATTATTTTTATAAAAACTTCGCGATTTGTATAAAAAGTTTCATATTTTTGTAAAAAAAACTTTCCTGACATAAGGAATTTCTCTTATAGTAATATTTGATACGTTTTTATTACGCAAGGGAATATAAAATCATGTTCGTAACTTTTTTTGGCAATTACAAAACGTGAAAATATGATTTTATAGGATTTGAAAATTCTTTAACTCAAATTGAAAATAAGCATCCAAAGATTTGATAGAAAAGAAAGTCGACCATCGGATTTCTGATGCAAAGGTCACAAGTTCGAATCCTGGCTGCCTCCAAAAAATTTTTTAAATTTCTTTCAAAACGGAATTTCAGCTACAACCTCATAAACTAATGAAAAATGGTATATACATTATTCAAAATGATCCAAAAAAAGTTAGAAAAATTTTTGCGTATTTTTAAAAATGTTGAAAAAAAATTTGTACAACAAAAAATTTTTTTATAAAACTTTCATAAAACCACTTTAGGAAAAATGAAAATTTTATAAATCTTCTTCTTCTATCAAATTCAATGGAAATTCCATTTTGCAACAAAATTTAGTACAGTTCGGCTCGGTATCCATTGTTCAGGGTCTCATTTATTAATGATATTTGCCCTTTTATATCGGTATTATATACCGAACTTTATCAATGTACAGCATCATCCGCTTATAACGATAAGCGGATCACTTATGTAATAGTTTCCAAAGTGCACAAGTTGTATCCAAACCAGGAATATAGTACGGAAAGGATCTAACGCACGGAAAAACAATGTGGAAGTGGATTGTACTCGAAATAATCCTGTAATTGTCAGATTCATACGCGTATTCTGTCACGGTTTTCAGCTGATATAAATATACATTTCGAAATTGCGAGAAATTTTCGTAAATTTTGGAAGTGAGAACATTTTTTTTAATTTTCTTATACTTTGTGGAACGAAATGGAGAATTTTATTCATATTTTCAACAATTATAATTATTATGTATGACAATATGATATATTTAGATATTGATGAATTGATATAAAGATAAATTGATAAATGGTATTGATAAATTATAATATATTCATAATATATGAAAGTTTTTATATATATATATATATGATAATTATTATATATGATAATTTTTCATCACACCTTCAATTCAAATAATTTCTAAAAAGTACTAAAAGTGATCGAGAATCATAAAATTTAATGTAGTTACGTGATGAAGTATGACATAAAATAAGCTCAATTGAAATCGCCAGAGAGTGTAATAAATCGTAAAAAAGTAATACCACGAATACACAAACGATATTTCCAGTTATGACACCTCAGAAACAGCAACTTCAAAGTTATAGTAGAAGTATTAACAATTACGAAAAAATACGTTATTGAGTACTGATCATGAAAATTGTTATAAAAATGTTTCATAAGATTTTCAGGGTCGAACTGTTCGAACCTCAAAATATAAAAATCTGTAACTCGCTACTCAAACGTGAAAAATAGTAAACTTTCAGTTGCTCAAATTTGATAAATTTAGGAAAACATTGGTAAGTTGCTCGTAGGAAATCGAAGTCAAAATCAGAATCCCGGGAGAGCTGGGAAATAGGTGAAGAAGGCTCTCCAACGGTCGTCGTTATGTTGCAGTCACTGGACCCGGATGTGCTGACGATAAGCTTGAGCCGCTGGATGTCCCTGCCCGGCCTTGACCTTCGCCAGTGGGAGCAGCTCAAGGAAATTGAGCTTCCGGGAGAGCGCAGCGAGCAGGAAAAAGTTGAGAAAATGGGCGCCTGCTGTCGCGCCGCCGCCCGCGTCACCGTCGGCACCGTCGCCGAGTACTACGAGGACTACGTCAAGCGCCAGGGCCTGCAACGATTTTTCAAATGGTACAATACGTCGCCGCGTTTGTTGTCTTTATTTTCCCGAAAACGAAAAGCTTATCGTGCAACTGTTTCGCCGATAAGGCATTTTACGCTCGAGGAATCGCGAGAGTTTTTCCTTCCGCGGCACTAGCTAATTATATAACGACGAGTCGTTTAATTGGGAGAAATCGATCGCAGATTACACGTTTTCACGCGTGGAATCGATCGTTTGGAGGATATTTTTCTGGGTTTTGTCATTTTGAAATTATTGTTTATGAAGTTTTTGAATTTTTATGGATTTTCGAGTTTTTAGATTCTACTTGATTTTTGAGTTTCGTGATTTTTATTTTTTTCCGAGTTTGATTTTTCTTTATTTTGGAGTATATACATTTTTTTTTGTTTTTAATTATTGTTTTTGTGATGATGTGATTTTTTCTTATAAACAAAGTTTTGAAATGTTTCGTAATCATTGTGTAATTTGAGCATTATTTTTCATTTTGGATTTTCCAACTGTTTTGTTTTTTTTTTGTTATTTTGTTTTTTTTTTTTTTTTTTGTTTTTCCAATTTTTTTTTTGTTATGAATTTTTTTTTTTTTTTTTTTTTTTTTTTTTGCTTAATTGAGGAGAAATTGATCGCAGATTACACGTTTTCACGCGTGGAATCGATCGTTTCGAGGATAATATTTTTCTGAGTTTTGTCATTTTGAAATTATTGTTTATGAAGTTTTTGAATTTTTATGGATTTTCGAGTTCTTAAATTTTACTTGATTTTTAAGTTTCGTGATTTTTATTTGTTTTGGAGTTTGATTTTTCTTTATTTTGGAGTATCTACATTT
>JAPYZK010016054.1:0-12528 GCA_030522785.1 Platygaster equestris | reverse complement strand
TTTTTTATCGAAGTATGAGACTATGTACATTTGCGGCGGTGCTGCCGCCTGGCGCCCAGCGTTAGAATGAATGGAGGATAAGAATACATGTGAATGTATACGAATTCTGGGCAAAAAACAATTTTTCGCGAAAACAATCGTTGTTGGGCGTGAAATTTTTTTCATGTGAACAGGTAGAATTTATACGACTTTATCATGAAAAAAAAAAGAAGTAAAAAACATGAATTTTGTCTGTTGAAGAATTTTTTTTTCTCTTTTTTTTTCGGGATGGGCGAAAAAAGTATTGTTCGAAGAGTCGTGTATGTTTTCGGGAATTTCAATTTCTAATGGTTCGAATTTCGGAAATTCGCAACAAACTTGAAATTTTCTTACTTTAGGATTCAAAAATGTGACATTTCTGGACTCGAATCATTTTGAAATTAAAAGAAATTTCTAAATTTAGAAAATTAAAAAAAATTTTTTTTTTTTTAGATTTTCGGATTGATTTACTTTAAATCTATAATTTCAATTGATAAATTCATCATCTTAATATAAAAAATTACGGACATTCCGAATTCTGATCATTTGAATTGAAAAATGTGCGAAATATTCTAAATGTAATTTTCAGACTTTGGATTGTGAAATTTTCAAGTATGGATGAAATTTGAAGATTAAAAGAAATTTGCAAATTCAGTAATTTATTTCAGATTTATTCGTAATATATATTATAATACATAATTTCGGATAATTTGTTTTTGGAGCTTTTTGAAACTCGTCAAGTTTCGTTATTTTGAAATTTCGAATGAAGTTTCCAAGAATTTAGAATTTCCAAGAGTCCTGAAGACTTTTAAAGTTATTCGGAAGCTTGAGACGTTTAGGATCGAATGTTGGGATTTAGAGATATTTTAGAGAATTACGGAAAATAGTAAAATTTTTGTAAGTCAAGTCAAGTTTTTACATTTCTGCATGTCAGAAACTTGTCAAGTTTTAGAATTTCGAAAATTTCAAACTTTTTCAGAATTTTTAAGTTTCAAAATAACGAAGTTTCGAAAAAATAGACAAGTTATATGAGTTTTGAAGTTTTGTAGTATTCTGAAGACTATAAAGTTTACAAAATTCAGAATTGACTGGCATTTTGAACTTCTTGAGTTTTGAAATTTTGAAATAAGAATAATCAATTTAAAAACATTTTTGAAGTATTGTAAAATTTTCGAGTTTAGAAGTCTCAGAAGTTTCCAAATTTTTCGAGTTGTTAATAATTTTTGAGAAATGTGGAGTTTCTAAATTGTGGAGTTTCAAAGTATTTTTTCGAATCTTTCAAAACTTATCAAGTTCTTGGATTTCGGAAATTCAAAAATTCCTAGAAATTATCAAGTTCAAGAGCTTGAGAAATCCGAGAATTATGAACGTTTCGAATTGTAAACTTCTCTCATTTTTGAAACAAACAAACTCGTCAATCCACATGAATTCACATAAGCGTTAATGCTAACTAATTCATGGTTTATCCTCCATTTGTTTTCGGAAACGCCGCTGCGAGCGCTGCGATCGAAAATTCTGAAATGCACATAGTCTACAGACCGAGTACAACGCTCTGTTCCGTGCACAAAAGCTCACCTGCAAAGCGAACCCAATCAAATGCAGAATCTTATGAACCTGGGGCTCGGAGAAACTCCGGGCCCTCAAATTCAGCGCCCTCTCCAGAACCGTCTGCATCACATGCAACACACTGGAGGAGATTCGCGACGAGGGTGAAAGTCTCGGTGAGCCTGGGCAGCTTCGGGGGAGGGCAGCACTCGAGTTCCCCGGCCGCCTGGCGGCGCTTCCTCTGGGCCTCCTCGGATTTGCTCAGCTCCTCCTTCGTGTAGTGGTAAAAGAAAACGTTGTACTCGGGGTAGCAAGCCGGCTTGAGCTCGTACACGCCTTTCCCGGCGGCGGTGGTGTGCGGGGGTTTCTTGAACTCGGCGACGTCGTCGATGACGCGGTCCATGCCGGTCTCGTAATTGATGTCGTCGGGCAAGGTCTTGTTGAGCTCCGAGTGCGACAGGGGTTTGATGCAGAGCTGCTGGATGATCTCCTTCCTCAAACGATCGTCCTGGGTGACCTGGCCGACCCCGGGCACGTGGCGCTCCCCGACGATGGTGATGAGGAGGCCCAGGAACTCCTCGACGAGGTTGATGGTCTGCCGGGTGCTGTCCTCCTCGGGATTCTTCAGGCTGTTGGCCTCGAAGTCAGGATTGGCCCAGTTGAGGAGGTTGAACTTGTTCAGGACGTGGATGAGGAACTCGTTGCTCTCGATAAGGGAGGCGCCGGCCTGCAGGAGAACGATGTCCTTGTCGAGCATCTCGGTGCGGCACTTGACGTTGTGGTAGAAGTAGAGTTGGTTCAGGAGGGAGTAGCCGTTACGCCGCCACATACCCGCGTGCACCTAGAAGAAAAAAAAAAAAGTTTGAAATGGAATTTTCAGACTGCAAAATTGATGCGACTTTCAAGGTCATAAGTTTTAAACTCTTGATTCATTGATTACATTTTTAAGTTTTCGAAATGAAAAAAAATTTTCACCAACCTGCGAAATCATGGCCTGCGTACGAAGCACGGGCTCGATGATTTGCTCCGGCGTGGGTTTGTTCACGACGCTGAACTCCTTGCGGTGGAAGTGCAGCTCGTGTTTTTCGAGGTGCAAAAACAATCCAGTGAGGAATCTGGAGAGCGGCAGGTGTATCGACACCGGCTCCGAGGAGACGTCGTACATGATGCAGGTAGCGCTGTGGTCGGCGAGTTCCTTGACTTCGACAGGTCCCCCGCTGTCTTTGTCCTTCTGCTCGTGCAGGTTTTTCAGCACGGACTTGAAGGCCTTGGCGAGGACGACCTTGTCGGAGCCGCACCACTCCAAGACAAGGCTGATGACGGGGGACAATTTGATGTGGAGGTTGAACGCCGACTCCCACTCGGGCTCGTACTCCATGTGCTGGCCAACCTGGCGCACCACGGCGTCCATCGACTGCATCATGCTCAGGAGTTTCAGAAGCTGCGACACGCCCTAAAACACACGAGAGTCAGAGTTCCTTTCGAACATATCCCGAGAGAAATAAAAATATTATTAAATTTATTTAAAATATTATTGAATTAAAAATAAATTGACTATAAATATTATATTATTATAAATATATTATATAATTATAAAAATATTATTAGGGGCCATTCACATATTACGTAACTTAATTTTTCACCAAATTTTACCCCCCCCCCCCTCGCACCCCCTGGTCGTAACGCGGCGTATTAAATAAGAGAAACTAAATACCTGCAAGAACCCTCGCCTCAACGCATCCGACCACTCGTCCGGCTTCAGGCTTAACAGATACTTCAAATCGTACAGCACGAAGTGCGCCCTCTTGAACGTCGTGTTCGGAGTGTTCCTCTCGAACTCTAACTTCCCCGCCGCGTTACACCGCCTGGCGCTCTCCGAGTTGAAAGTGTTGAACAAAATGAACAAAGCGTCGTGATGCGCGATCAAGTAATGCGCCAGAGTCGGAACGGTGAACAACTGTATCGAAAAGCAAACGATGGAGAACGAATGGTCGTGATCGTCCTTGATGAAGTCCTTCATGACGGCCCCGTAATTCGCCGTGAAGACCGTGGCCAAGGCCTTTTTGCTCTCGTACTCCATGAGCATCGCGGAAATGAAGAGTTTGTGCCAGGCCATCCTCGCGGCCTTCCAGAAATCCGAGTCCCGGAACATGATGCCCTCGACGATGCTGTGGTTCGGGAGTTTGGTGTTGAGAGCGAAGTCGCTGAAGGTGATCCGGAAGCCCTCGCAGTGGCTGATGAACTGCTGGAGCCAGCCCAGGAGTTTCATGGCGAATATCTGGTGGGCGACGACGTAGGCGTGGACCACCAAGACCTTCAGGGGACGGTTGCTGTGGCGCGAGGTGTACCTCTCGATGTCGGTCTTGACCTCGTTGCAGTGCTGGAAGCCGGAGCACTTCACGACGGCGCGACCCTCGCGGTCCACGTTGGTCACGAACTCCACGGCGTTCTTCTGGGAGCACTTGATGACGCGGGTCAGGGTGTTGATGACTTGCTCGAAGGTGTGGGTCTCGTCGTTGAAGAGGACCGTGCAGTAGGTGTCGGCGGTTGCTAGGAGGGAGAGGGGGTCTTCGTCGGCCTGGGGGAGGGGTGAATCGGAATTTATGTCCAGGATTGTGCGCATTTTGGGTTTTATGAAAGTTTTATGAAAACAAATTTTTCCAACTTTTTTAAAAGTATGCAAAATTTTTTTTAACCTTTCTTGGATTATTATGCTAATGTTTATACCTTTTTTCATTAGTTTATAAGGCTCTAGCTCAAATTAGAGAAATTAAAAAATTTTTAGAAAAATTTGTATAAGGTCGGTTTTATAAAAGTTTTATAAAATGTGCATTTTTTATAAAGTGGTTTTATGGAAGTTTTATAAAAAAAATTTTTTTCGACATTTTTAAAAGTACGCGAAAATTTTTCCAACCTTTTTTGGATTATTTTTCTAATGCTTATACCACTTTTCATTAGTTTATGAGACTCTAGCTCAAATTAGAGAAATTTAAAAATTTTTTAGAGACAGCGCGATTTGAACTTGCGACCTTTGCATCAGAATTCTGATTGTCATCTTTTTTGTCCATCAAATCTATGTCAATTTGGATGTTTATTTTCAATTTGTGTTGAATAATATATAAATCTTATACAATCATATGTTTTTACGTTTTATAATTGTTAAAAAACGTTACGAACATGATTTTCTATTCCCTTGTGTAATAAAAATGTATCAAATATAACTATAAGAGAAATTTGTAAGTTTTATAATTGCTAAAAAACGTTACGAACATGATTTTCTATTCCCTTGTGTAATAAAAACGTATCAAATATAATTACAAGAGAAATTCCTAATATCAGGAAAGTTTTTTTTTATAAAAATATGAAACTTTTCACAAAAATCGCGAAGTTTTTATAAAATAAAGGTTTCATAAGGAGATTTGGAGGCTTTCAATCGTTTTTATAAAAAAAAACACTTGAATCGTATGAAAATTAGATTTTATAACAAAAATTTTTTTTTATGAAGTTTTTATAAAACCACTTCATAACAATCGAAAATTTTATATAATTTTCATAAAATCGACCTCACAAAAAAACGAATTTTCATAAATAATTCACTGATTCATAAAAATTTTGCCTGTCTATATAAAAACTACAATCACTAGGGTTTCTAAGATTACACGTCGTCATATGGTCGACATTGTACAAATTTCTTGACATTTCCAATTTTAGTAAATAAAAAAAAAACAAACAAGCAAACAAACAAAACGAAACAATAAAGAATTCACAAACTCCCAACTCTTATCAACAACGAACATACAACGCCGACCAAAAACTATCCCTCGAAATGTACCTCCTCCACCCACAAATCATGCGGCAATCCTGGCACGTGCTCCAATGACAAAATCTCAAAACAATATCTCAAGACGGCCTCAAATGCGGCCACGGCCCTCTTCCTGATGTCTTCAGGGAGTTTGTTGCTCGAGGTCTCCCTGGCCCGCAGGCCCGCCAGGTGCACCTCGCAGAAGGGATCGCTTTTCCAGGCTTCCGCGTCGCCGCAGTCGCAGCAGCCACCGCCGTTGGACGTGCCCATCTTGTACTTGTGGTGTCGATGGGGCGACTGCTTGAAACAATCGACGCAGAGCACGCCGAGGGTGGGTTCTCCATTTTGCTGAGCTGCTCCAGGACCACCCTGGGCTCCCCGTTGCACACAAACTCCTCCAGGGAGTCGAAGAGCACTTTCTGGGCCTGCTCCTCGTCGAAGGCCCACTCCAGGCAGTCGTCGTTGGGCCCGGGGCTGTAGATTTTCGGCACCCAGATGCGCCAGTGCTCCTTAAAGTGCTGGGGCGTGAGGACGCCTTTGTTCATCTTGTCCATCCACACGTACACGCAGGACTTGTTCTGGGGACCAAGCGTCTGTTTCGTAATTGAAGTTGAAAATGTTAACAATCATGTTTTTATTTGTTTTTGGAAATTTTTTTACCGAGCTAGGGACTGCTGGTGGGAGTGGTGTAATTTCCATGTCCGCCATGGTCAGGTCTTGGTTACTTTCCTTCTCATTTGTGACGTTCGAAAGCAGCGACTTGACATCGTCGGTGTTCATTAAAAAAAAAGAAAGATATAAAAAAAAAAAAAAAAAAAAAAAAAAAAAAAAAAAAAAAAAAAAAAAAAAAAAAAACAAAAAAAAAATTATTTATACGTACATTTTTCCAACAAAGAATTACGTTTCAAAAGAAGAATACAATAATTTGGTTAAATAATTATTAACTTTTATCAAATGAAAATTCTAATATAGTTGTGATAACTTTTTTTTCATTTCCATTTTTGATTGATGTGTGAATTTGAAATGAAATTATCCATCAAAAGTGTTCTCGAACTCAAAAATGAATCAATAAGTAACAATTAATAAGTAATTCTACTCAACTTAATGATTTCGTGATTAATTTTTTTAATTGTCTAAAAAAAATTGAAGTATTGTAAAGAAGATATTAAATAGTTTAGAATTAAAAATTCTCAAAATAGAAATCATAAAATGAACTGGAGTACAAAATGTATGGAATAAAAAACATTAAAAACTTCAGAATTTTTCCTGCAATGAAACATTAGCCACAAAATTAATTGAAATATAAAAAATATGAAATTATCCAAAATAGATATAAATTAAAAAATTGACATTATTTAATGTTTTACAATTTTCAAAAGTGCCATAAATTTACAAAAATTACTTTACAGATTACCTGAAAAAAAAAAAATGTATTTACATGTACATTTTTTCAATAAATAATTATGTTTCAAAAGAAGAAAACAATAATTTGTTTAAAAAAGTATTGATTTTTATCAAATGAAGATTCTAATATAGTTATAACTTTTTTTTCATTTACATTTTTGATCGATTAGTGAATTTGAAATGAAATTATCAATCAAAAGTGTTCTCGAACTCAAAAATGAATCAATAAGTAACAATTAATGAGTTGTTCTACTTAATTTAATGATTTTGTGATTTATTATTTTAATGAACAATAAAAATCTGAAGTACTGTAAAGAAAATATTAAATAATTTACAACTAAAAATTATCAAAATAGAAATCATAAGATAAACCAGAGTAAAAAAATTAAATAAAAAATGTATGGAATAAAAAACATGAAGAAATTTGAAATTTCTCCTGCAATGAAACATTAGCCACAAAATCAATTGAAATATAAAAAATTATATGAAATTATACAAAATAGATATAAATTTAAAAAATGACATTATTACATTTTTTACAATTTTCAAAAATGCCACAGATTTACAAAACAAAATTCAAAAAAAATAAAAATTCATTTGTCTCACCAAAAAATCAAAATCAGTCAATTCACAGTACAGAACAAAAACACCCAAAATATCAAACAAAAAGTCATCAACATCCACACCCAAAAAAAAAAATCAACGAACCAAGTTCAAAAATAATTCTTCTCTTCAACGTCCCACCAAAAACTCGAAAATATCCTTAAAAAACCCTCAAATCATAAAAAACGCGCACTTTGTCGACCCAACCCATTTTTCCAAACACAGAATCTTGAATGATTAAGCAAACGCGAAAACTGCTAAAAATACCTTCGACTTCGTATATATGGTAACCCGGAAAGTGCGTTTTTCCGCGTTTCCCCGAGGTCACAAAAAAACCTCCGACAAAAAGGCGAAATTCACCAAAACTATTTTTAATGCGGAGCAATTATTGTTGTAACACGACCAAGGTTAATAATAAGGGTAAAGGGAAAGTCTTTGTTGTTCGTACCGCGAATAAAAACGCGACGATCTGTACCTGCTCAATCGAAGTTTCGCGATCGCGACGTGGTTCCTCTCATTTCTTTCCAGGATATGCTACGAAAACGTTAGTTTTGACATTTCGCAGCGATAACGAAAAATTATCTCAACACAGCTGCTTTAACAATACACAAAATGGCTCACGCGTACTTATTGCAAAAATCTTGTGTACTGTCACGACACGAGATATATGATATAGGGATGAGTATGTGAAAGTGACGTTTTTCGCAACGTCTGGTTTACAACGCTTTTAGGGTTTGCCTTGATCGCGAAATCGCATTTTTTGGAGTTCTGTCAGTTTTTGGGGTGGTTCAAAGGGTTAAAAACTTCGAAATATGTCAGAATTGTCAGATTTGACAACTTTCGAGTGTTCGAGATTGGCAGAGATTGGGATTGTTTCTGTGTTGTTTGAGGGAGAAAGCGGAGAAAGTTGTACCTATCACGTGACGTGGTTAAACAAAGATGGAGAAAGATAGGAAACAATGTGGCGGACAGGACTCTGTTCGCAATTTCGCATATGGATTGTTTCTAGACGGGAAGGTTGTAGCGATATTAAATGATGATTTTTGAAAGAATTGCATGGGTTTTCATTCAAATAAATCTTTCATACATAAAGTTACTGATTGTTTAGAATTTGACATGGTTCGATGTTTCAAAATTTTCTCTTGAGTTCGAAATTTCTGAAGTAGAAAAGTTTTGTGTAGTTACTAGTTGAGTGTTTTTAAATTCCCCGTCCTGTGTGGGATTTACACATTGTACTGTATTGCGAAAATTCAAGCACATGCGCACAAGTTTTGTAAATTACGCGGATTGTAATTTGTTATTGTTGCTAATTGAACATCATTGAACAAAATAACTTGATTTTTGAGTAATTATATTATTCGAGAGGCGAATCATCTGATTCAACAATATTTCCGACAACGAATTGGAAAAAACCCGTGAGTTTTTCATGTGCCCAAATGTAAATATTATGCATGTCAAGTGCATGAGATTGTTTTAATTGTTTATTTCTGCTGTGCGAAATTGTCATCAATTGTCGTCAAGCGAATAAAAACATGATGATTTTTCTGATGAGAAATTATCCAAAATTTATGGTCTACTTGTACTGTGAAGTCGTAATAATTGGCAAAATTCCAAAATCATGCATTTTCGACTGTTTTACGAAGTGTCGGAATTGTCGTTAAATTTTGTTCTCTGGAAAGTAAAATATGGATTGATTTGACTTTCATGTACGTGAAATATTGAATATTTTCGTAAATAAAAGCTGATGAAATTTTGGTTTTAAGAGATGCCTGTTTTACCGACAACATATGTTTTTTTTATAATTGTGTGTTGGATAATACGTATACATATATATATATACACACACACACAATATAATTTGTAATAATAACTTTTTTAGTAGAAGTTTACTAATTACATATTTGTATAGAAAATTCACTTTTTTGTACTACTGAAACTCGAACAATGTCTTCAATTATTGTAAAAATAATTCGAAAATTGATTTCATAAATAAAAAAATTCATGTTCCTATATATTTCTCTTTTTTTCAAGGTTTTATGTATGCTGTGATTTCCTGGAATCAGAACCCATAGTTTTCGGAAAAACATGAGCGACCCAGAACATAACATGGAAAATATAAAAAAACATGGAATCATAATGGCAAATTCATCCTTGGTAATTTTTTTATTCCCTGATTACAGTCATTATCAGTGAACCAATTTCCAAAATTCCCAAAAATGATAAACAAATCATACGAAAATTTTCCAACATACAATACCACCATTACAAACCAGACGCTTGGTCCCCAGAACAAGTCCTGCGTGAACACATGGATAGACAAGATGAACAAAGGCGCCCTCACTCCCCAGGATTTCAAGGAGCACTGGCGCACCTGGGTGCCAAAAATCTACAGCCCTCGGCCCAGCGACGACTGCCTGGAGTGGGCCCTCGACGAGGAGCAAGCCCAGCTCTTCGACTCCCTGGAGGAGTTTGTGTGCAACGGGGAGCCCAGGGTGGTCCTGGAGCAGCTCAGCAAAATGGAGAACCCACCCTCGGTCTGCGGGCGGGTTTTCAAAGAGGCCGAGCCGACGTACAGTTGTCGGGAGTGCTGCCTAGACTCGACTTGCGTGCTCTGCGTCGATTGTTTCAAGCAGTCGCCCCATCGACACCACAAGTACAAGATCAGTATGTCAGGGGGTGGCGGCTGCTGCGACTGCGGCGACACGGAAGCCTGGAAAAGCGACCCCTTCTGCGAAGTGCACCTGGCAGGCCTGCGGGCCAGGGAGACTTTGGGCAACAGACTCCCCGAGGACGTCAGGAAGAGGGCGGCGATGGCGTTCGAGGCCGTGCTGGGATATTGTTCCGATATTTTGTCCGTGGACTGCGAGTGGGAGTCGTCTGGGAAGCCGGTGGATTTTGTTTTATTATCGTAGTTGAGAATCATGTTTTCGTGTTTCTAATAACTATTTCTGTCCATTCCAGGTAAATGAATACTCGAGCACCGCCAACAATTATTGCGCTGTACTTTATAACGACGAAATACACACTTTCGATCAAGTCATAATAATTTTGAAACACGCCGTCAACTGCACCGAACAAAAAGCATACGCTCTCATGACCAAAGCACATCGTGAAGGACGAGCTGTTATCAGAAATGCTGGTTTACAGCCTTGTAGAGAGGTATAAATTTATTAACAAACCTTATTTGAATGTTTATTTAAAAAATTGTTTCTACCGTCAGGTAAAAACCGACGTCGAGGTCTGCTCCTGGAACCTCACCCTCAGCGTCCTCAAAATCCTCGTAATCCCCACCGAAGTCGTGGTGCAACAAATGTTCGCCCTGAAGCTCCTCGTTTGGCTCCGAAAATTCATCGGCCACTCGGAAGATTTCCGCGTGACCTTCAGCGAAGTCGCCCTGAAGATAAAAGTCCCGAAACATTCCATCGTCGAGGAGGTTTTCATGCGCTACGCGCATTTCTGGAAAACCGCGCGAGCTGCTTGGCATGAACTTTTCATTTTCGGAATGCTCGTGGAGTACGAGAACAAAAAAGCCCTGGCGGAGATTTTTTTGACCCACTACGGAACGGTGCTCAAGGTTCGGGTAAATTTAATGTTTCCCATTTTTTACTTCGAAATGTTTCTTTGGAGTCGAGAAAATGTTGCGTTGAATTCTGAACTTGGAGATATTTCTCAGTTTTTGAATGTTGGATTTATCAGGATTTCACGAGCAACGATGAAGACCATATGAGCATCTCGGTCCAACTCTTCACGGTTCCCACGTTGGCGCATCATTTGATAGCTCATTACAACGCGTTGCCTGGAATTTTGAGCGTTTTTAATGCGATGTGCTCTGGGAGTTGCAACGCTGAAGGCGTGCTAGATCTCAAACCCCCGAACACCCGCTCGTGGTTGCACAGAGCGTTCGTGGTCATCCAAGACGCGAGGTATTTTTTGACCCTCAAGCCGGACGAATGGACGGACGAATTGAGGCGAGGATTTTTGAAGGTGAGAAGTGATGAGCAGTTTCTCAAGGTCGACTCTGTTCTAAATGTTTGGTCGTTGAATTCAGGGCGTATCGGAGCTGATGAAACTCCTGAACATGATGCAGTCGATGTGTTCCATGGTTCGCCAGGTGGAGAAGCACGTCGAGTTCGAACCGCGTTGGTCGTTGGCGTTCCAGTTGCAGACCGTGCTGTCGCCCTTCATCGACGCCGTCCTGGAGTGGTGTCACTCCGACAAGGTCGTCCTCGGCAAGGCCTTCAAGTCCGTGCTGAAGAACCTGTACGAGCAGAAGGACAAAGACTGCTGGGGACTCGTCGAGGTCAAGGAACTCGCTGGCCACAGCGCGAACTGCAGCATGTACGACGTCTCCTGGGGGCCGGTGTCCGTACACCTGCCGCTCTCCAGGTTCCTCGCCGGCTTGTTTTTGCACCTCGAGGAACACGAGTTGCACTTCCACAGCGAGGAGTTCAGCGTCGTGAACAAACCCACTCTGGAGCAAATCATCGAGCCTGTGCTTCGTACGCAGGCCATGATCGCGCAGGTTGACGATTATGTGGTTTTCGCACGATTGTCTAATTTCTCGTTTTTCCAACTAGTTGTACAATGCTCTGTTTTTTGCACAGGTGTACACGGGCATGTGGAAACGTAACGGTTACTCCGTGCTGGACCAACTTTATTTGTACCTCGACGTCCAGTGCCGCACCGAGATGCTCGACATGGACATCGTCCTCCTCCAGGTCGGCGCCACCCTCATCGAGAGCAACGAGTTCCTCATCCACGTCCTGAATAAGTTCAACCTTCTTAACTGGGCCAATCCTGACTTCGAGGCCAACAGCCTGGAGAATCTCGACGAGGACAGCACACGGCAGACCATCAGCCTCGTCGAGGAGTTCCTGGGCCTCCTCGGATTTGCTCAGCTCCTCCTTCGTGTAGTGGTAGTAGAAAACGTTGTACTCGGGGTAGCAAGACGACTTGAGCTCGTACACGCCTTTCCCGGCGGCGGTGGGATGCGGTGGTTTCTTGAACTCGGCGACGTCGTCGACGACGCGGTCCATGCCGGTCTCGTGATTGCTGTCGTCGGGCAAGGTCTTGTTGAGCTCCGAGTGCGACAGCGGTTTGATGCAGAGCTGCTGGATGATCTCCTTCCTCCGGCGATCGTCCTGGGGGACCCGGCC
>JAPYZK010015912.1:0-11218 GCA_030522785.1 Platygaster equestris | reverse complement strand
AAATTGCAAGTATCCCTCGTTAGTTTTCAAAAAAAGTTATTTTTTAGCGAATTCAGTGCAATGAATCTTATTTTGCACTGACAATCGTATTGTTCAGTCCGTTGTGCTTTGTTCCTTACGTACGTATAATAACATGCGATCGGCATATTGGGTTATTTGATCATTAGAAACTACACGTCAGATCTTCTCGAGCTTCTCGTTGACGCGACATCCTATCGTTTGTGTTTATCTGACGTGCAACAACCAACTCATTTCCATAATCAAGAAGGTTGTTGTTGTCATCACCCCCGGGATTGCGAAATAGCAATTACCAATAGAAAATCGATTTCCCTTTCACTTTGAAACTCAATTACGATTCAAAATTTCTTCTCGAATCATCAAAAGATAAACGTATGTTTTAATGAAAAAATCCGAAAATTTCCAAAAAGTTTCCGTAATTATTACGTATATTCACGGATTTTTCATCAAAATTTGTATCATGCAAATTATGTTACAGAAATTTACAGGAGGAATTTTCCAACCCCAATTAGTATAATATAATGATACAAGTTGGGAAAACGGCCGATTTTTTTGAAATTAAGCTTTTTTAACGTCATGCAACTATTTTTCGACAATTCGGAAAAAAGGAGGTTTTTCCGTTAACAAGTAGAAAAAGTAATTGATTTTCGCACTTTTCACACGTAAAACTGGCGTTTTTTCGAGAGTTTCACCGAAAATTCGCGACAAAAAAAAAGGATTTTATAATGCGGATCAATGGAAAATTTTTGTTCGATGTACTTTTTGGAAGACACACACGGATTTTTTTTCGCACGGCATAATCTCTTCACAGAAGCTTTTATGATATTCATTATTCTCGTTCATTTCGAGGATTTTTTTCAAAACGAAAAACAATCGTAAAATTCGTAATATTCTACAGTGAAAAGGGTTTAAATTCCGTCATCCATATTCAGCACATTAATATTCCATCGATAATATGTACACAGAAAACTATCATTTTTCAGGGAACTGATAAAAACCTTCGACAGTAAAAAATCATGCCGTACAAGAATCATCCCCGTAAATTTACAGATATTTACGCGCAGAGAAAATTGTGAAAACTTAATAACTGAGATCCCGCATATAAATTTAATTGCCACTGTACAATTTTCCATTCATCAATTTCGTATCGTATGAAAACAAAACAAATTATTTTTATCTTTAACCAGACGGAAGGAAAATTCCTGCCAACAAAATTAATTGGACATTATTGTACATTCCATCCGATGGAGGATTCGTTATTGCAAAAATAAAACTTTATTCCTCTGGTAATCAAATTTCTCATCGAACATGGAGTTGATCACAAAAATTCTTTCTGAAAACATTAGTTTATTGGTTCAGTTTGGGAACAATATTATTACGTATTAATTTTCTTAATGAATACATTTTCACGAAATTCGAGTAAGTTTTTGTTATTATATTTCTATATCAATATAGGAAATGAATCACGAGTGAGTTAGTAATTATACGATTCTTAAACACAATAATTCCCATCATCTATCAAAAAAATCCATTGAAAACTATTAAAAACCTTTGAAACCAATACAATTTGTCCCATTGCCAATGGTTCGCCATGGAACCATTGAAACCATCGAAACCCATTGAAAGTAAATGAAATTTTTAATGTTCTCGAATTATTGGAAGCATTGGAACCCATTGAAAATTCCATTGAACCATTGTCAATGAAACAAATTTATGTATCGTGTTCAATGGTTTTTAACAGATCTTTCCAAGAAGGGCAATCAATAAATTTGAAGATACGAAAAACATCATTCATCATCAAATTCAATCGATCTAAAAAAATTTGTACATTAAAATCGATTCCATGAACATACAACAAAAATAGTCCCAAATGATCCCCAACAATCATATTATACACTAACCAAAAATTTTTATCAAGTACTAATTAAAATTATTCACCCTTATCCCAGAGTGAAACTCGATAACTTCAAAAATTAACTCCTCAATACTTTAAATCAAAGCATAATCATTCTTTAAATTATATTTCAAACAATTTAATTACAGACTGCAAAATGCTGATCCATCATCAAATCAATCATTATCTGTTATAAATAATCGTCCGTTGAAAAAAAGGCTAATGATCCTTCTCAACGCTGATTATTTAGCAACCAATGGTTAAGGGATGAAAATAAGATAGCAACGGTCGATCTGATTTCATTTTACAAAATCGCGAATATAATTCTTTTCTATAATCGTTTATCTCATTCTATCCTTAATCATCATTGTGTTTCTTTGTGCCTGTTGCATTTTTTCATAAAAAAAAAAAAAAAATATTTTCCAGTCATCGAATGGACAGGGAGAAAATGAAATGAACCAAAGGGTGGTATACACGTTGCATTTTCCGGGCTTTGTGCTTACCGACTTGACACTCGAGAAAATCGATAGGAAAATAGAGCGTTCCACTGCAGATAAACCGACATTTTCAATATGGAATTGTTTTTTATAACTTTGAAAATATTCAAGATTTTTTAACACCATAAAAAGCTTATGGTGTCTATATTGATTAAAATATAATCAACTATCGTAAATTGACTCAATAACTGTGTTAGACACAAATAGGAAATTACGCAACTTTCCTTTTCTCAGTCGTTTGGTGAGAGGGAGAGAGCAACAGTATTGCCCACCCCATATATGATTAAAATTTGAATTATATTGATTTTATCAGCATGAATCAAACTCTAAATGATGGCAAAATGATTGCTATGTGGATGGATTGAATTTTTCAATACTCATGAAGGTATGAATGATCATTTTCTCGAGTCATCAAAATGAATGATTTTCGTCAAACTTCTTCCCTAGTGTGAAATTCAATAGATTCAGAATTAGTAGAATCAAACTAAGCGGAAGTGGAATATTGAATTTTACTTTCCTAATATCCAGAAATGTACTATTTAAATTTGGGATAATCTCTATGAAAAAAAACGTGTCTCTGTGAAAATATAGCGATCCGAAAAGTTTCTGGCAGTTCTCACGAACATTCTCTCCGATCAACGCATTTGGCACACGTCTTAAATATTAATCGTACTTTGATATTTCCTGGGCAAACACATAACTCACTTGGCGATTCTTCTGCAGCTGCGAGTTATCATTTTCGTGAGTTACTTTTATGGCCCTGTTTTTCTGAAAGTACGAAACTCACGAGAACACATATTTTCATTACTCGCTTGTTTCGTCGATACTTTGCCTTGGAACTCTGATTCTATGAGATTTGGGAAGAATTTATGGGACTTTTTACTATCGTAAGAGGTATGTCAAGTAATATGAATTGCATAAAAAAAATGAAATTTATGTCAGAACTTTTTTGAACGGTTCAAACTGATATTTTCTCAATTTTTTGATTTGAAAATTCTGTGAACGTTAATATGGGAGAAATAAAGAGAATTTAAAAAAAACTGATGAATTAAAATTTTTACGCACCTAGGATTGAGTATTGACATTTTTTAAAATTTCTCCACAATTTCCTGATTTTTATAAAATTTGAGAAATTCCCTAACGATTTCCCGTTTTTTTGATTTTTAAAATTATAATATTTTCTGGATTTTCCTAAATCTCAGGACCAATCGAATTTCGGATTTCGTCAGTTACGAAAACAACTTCGAGATGAAAATGAAGAATCACTTTCAAAATTTGAGTTTTCACGATGAAAATTTTGAAAACCTGACAATGTCCTCGTTTTCCCAAAATTTCAGAAATTTTCTGTCACTTATTTTAGATCGAGAAAACACCCTGACCGAGGAGCGATTCAGTCTCCGATAAATGGGAGTCATGGGAGTCGACTCCCACATAACTCCCAATTTAGGAGTCATGATTCCCAAGTTGAGAGTCATTAATTCCCAGCGATGTCAAACTTTGAACATATCAGAACTCAAATACCTGTCACCTTTGAAATTCTCAAAAACTGCAATGTTCTTGGACAATTTCGAAAACTTCGAAATTTAAACATTTTTAAAACTCACAACATTTCCGAAACTTTTAAAACTTCAGTACTTTATAATTCCTCAAAACTTCACAATTACATTAAATTCCGAAATTTCCGAAGCTTTGAAAGTTCCAAAATTTTGACAGTTTCCAAAATTTACAACTCCGAAACTTCAAAATCTTGAAATGTCAAGAATTTTGAAATTTCTTTGCTTAAAAACGTCGAAATACTTGAAAGTATGCGAAATTCCCAGAACTCGAAAATGTCGAAACTTGATAATTTCTCATCTTCAAAATTGTTCAAAACTTCCAAGTTCTTGGAAATTCTCGAAAACTTCAAAATTTCGACGTTTTAAAAACTTCTCAAATTTAGGAAATTCTAAGCTTCATAACTTCAAAATATTCGAGCACTTCAAAACTCGCGAAATTTCCAGAACTGTAAAAATGTCGAAACTTGATCATTTTCAATCTTAAAAATTCTGATATCTCAAAGTTTTTGAACATTCTCGAATAATTCAAAATTCCAACATTTCAAAAACTTGTAAAATTTCCGAAACTTCGAAAACTGCGGAGCTTGATAATTCTTCGAAAATTCAAAATTCCAAAGCTTTATAAGTTCCAAAACATAATTATTTCGAAATTTCTAGACTTAAAAACTTCCAAATACTTATAAGTATGCGGAATTCCCAGAGCTTAAAAAATTTCGAAACTTGATAACTTCTCATCTTCAAAATCCTTGAAAACTTCCAAGTTCTTGGAAATTCTCGAAAACTTGAAAATTCCGACATTTGAAAAATTTGTAAAATTCCGAAAATTATATAACTTCAAAATATTCGAGCACTTCAAAACTTGCAAAATTTCCAGAAGTGTGAAAATGTCAAAACTTGATGAATTTTCAATCTTAAAAATTTTTAAATTTCAAAATTCTTGAACGTTCTCGATAAACTCAAAATTCCAATATTTTAAAAACTTGTAAAATTTCCGAAACCTCCAAAACTGCAGAACTCCATAATTCTTCGAAAATTTCACATTCCAAAGCTTTATAAGTTCCAAAACTTCATTATTTCGAAATTTCAAAGTTCTAAAATTTCAAAAACTGCGAAACTTCTAGACTTAAAAACTTCAAAATACGTATAAAGTTCAAAAATTGTAAAATTTCCAGACCATATTTCAAAACCTTGAGTTTTTACTTTCAAAAATGTCGAAATTCAATAATTTCCAATCTATTAATTCTAAAACTTCCATATCCCAATATTTTCAGGACTCCTTATATTTCCGAAACGTCAAAATTCCAATTTATTATTCACAACAACATTTAATTGAGGAACCCCACCTCGAATCTTCGCCTCATTCCCAGCAAAAAAACCTAGAGACGGTCCTGTCAGTGACTCCCATTATGGGAGTCAATGGGAGTCACGGGAATCGTGACTCCTAGTTCGATTCCGAAGTTGACTCCCAGAGTGAATCGCCCCTCGACCCTGACGAATTCCCGATTTCCAGTTTTCGACATTTTTCCAAAGTTTACAAAGTGTCGTAGAACATCCATAGAAACTATTCAGAATATTTTTGAGCGTCGAAAATGAGACTATGAAAGAAAACGAATTCGGAATTCCGGCTCGACTTAAATTCGCGACCGGAAACTCGTTTTCAATATGTTAGAAGTGAAGAGAAGTGGATTGCGAGAGACATTGGAACGAAAATGAATGTAAAAAGGAAGGTTTTCCGTCGCCCGTTTCAATGCCTTCCGCAATCCACTTCTCCACGGTAAAAACTACTGTCTTCGAAAACATTCTCACTTTGCATCTAAAGATGCATCAAAATAACTGACCGAGGAACATTACATAAAATCGCTTCCAAATCAAGGCATTTAGAATTTTTATCGAACTTACTGAAGTTACTTCAGCCCTTGAAAAATTTTCCTCAACTTTTCATTCAATCCTAAACTTCAATGGCTTTTTGGAACACTCAAATTGAGGCTTCACTTTCAATTTCAAGGTTAACCCTCAAATTTTAGGGTTTACCTCATTAATTATTTCCTACTCTGATTTTTTGAATCGATATCTATACCTCATAATCAATTTTCCTTAATTAACTGTCAATGATTCAAATCCATTATTTTCTAAATTGATAATTCCAAATTCTATATCATTCCCATGACCTAACTCATACAGAAAAATCTCAATAAATGAAAAATCGTCGAATACACCTGTAAAACACCCAAATAAACGATAAAAACTTTCCTGTAAAACAGAAAATCCCCAAAAACAATCGAATCCTCCCATCAACTATTCCATTACTCGTTTCTCTCCAGAAAGCCGATCAAGTCTACAAAATACACGTCTCGAATGCCCAGAAAAACGTACCTTTCCAAAACCAGTAATTACAATTTCAATTGAGCCAGATAAAATGTCCGATCAATTAATTCCCCTCAAACATAAGAACTCGGCGACTTTTTGCTCCGTCTTCACCAACGCAAAATCATCCCCCGATTTTTCTTTCTCCTTCATTAACTTTTGTCTCTCCTTACGCCCCTCCCCCCTCATACCTCGATTACTTTTGCATAATTTTTCACTTAAGAACAACTGGATACTCGTTTTTTTCTCTCAACTGTAAAACGCTTGAACGTCGAAGCAGTGGTTGTCGAGAGCTTCCGGTTGCTACGAAAGCATGAAAAACGAGAGAGTGGAAAAAAAGGGAAAGAGTTTTCTGAGGACGTTTCCTCATTTTCTCCCGGCATTTATGCGTAATTGGAGGATCCGCTCGATTTTTATCGCTCGGATTTTAAGATGGGGAAAAAAAGTATCGTGAATACTTTTTTTGCTGGAGTTCGTGAAGCATGGACATAAATTCGCGGGGAATAGTGGCAACACTCACGGGTTGCCACACTCGCTACGCTCGTGAGGCAATCTCCATCATGACTGTATTCGACACTTTTGTAAACAACAACAAAAACATTGCAGCAATACACAGTTTTGTGATTTTGAGGTTAGAGTTGGGCAGTTTGACGTTTCGATTTATTTCGAGTCGCTCGTCCGCCATCTTGTTTCCATTATCCGTGCGTAAACGGGTCGTTAAGATGAGCGTGGGCGAACAGCTCATTCGCCCACTAGTGGGCGAACGAGTTCATCACTCGCATGCCATACGTCAACAATCAGGTAATCCATTAGTTCGTCCACTCTCAGCAGGGCCACGAAATCACATTGAATAAATAATCTTGTGATACGAAATAAGGTGAACGACGTGACATGAGAGTAACTTTTAGATTCCTTTGACTTGCGGGATGCCGCGAGAACCTTTATTATTCAATCTTACTCAGGGATATATACGTTGCTGGGACAACGAGCACTAGACAACCCTCATGGTGAATTACTATAATGGCTTACTCGCGTGAAGAGCTGGGAATTCCCTGTAATATTCTCTAAACCCCTATGAAATTTTGCTACTAAAGTTGCCCCTTTCGCGTGCATATATGTATTGCTGCAATTTTACAGGCTTTATCGCGAGGAGGAATTACATCGAAAATCTTGGCGGGAAATTACGGATCCGCACGAAGCATGCGAAAACTTTGGAATCTATTCACAAAATATGTGTGTTATTTTGATGATGAATAAAATTATGGATTTCTATGAGTTTTTTGAAGATGAACTTGAAAATAGGAACTGAGAAACTCAGAATAATAAGGGTCATTTTATGATCGAGTTGAATGTGTAGATGAGCCTTTTGATTTTGGGTTAGCTATCTTAGATTGTTGGGTTTTTGGTTACTATTGGAGAAATTCGGATGATTTCAGGGAATTCCCTGAAATTTTGGTTTTTATTAAACTTTTTGAAAATCACAAATCGTTGATCAAATTTTAATCTATTATGATATTGATTTCATGAAACTTTTATGAAGTGTACTATTCTCATAAAGCGATTTATTGAAAATTTTATTCAAAATTTTTTTGATTAAGAACGCAAGATTTGTGAAAAAGTTTTTATGGAAACAGGCATAATTGTTATAAAATCGGTGAATTATTAAGAAAAAATTTGTTTTTTCATAAGGTCGATTCTATAAAAGTTTTATAAAATTTTCGATTTTTATAAAGTGGTTTTATAAAATCTGTCAAAATTTTCATACAGTTCATCTGTTTTTCTATACAAACAATTGAAAGCCTCCAAATTATCTTATGAAACCTTCATTTTTTTGAAGAATTCGCGATTTTTATAAAAATTTCCATATTTTTATAAAAAAAAACTTTCCTGATATGAGGAATTTCTCTTATAGTAATATCTGATACGTTTTCATTACACAAGGGAATAGAAAATCATTTTCGTAACGTTTTTTAGCAGTTATAAAACGCAAAAACATATGATTTTATAGGATTTGAAAATTCTCCAACTGAAATTAAAAGAAAAAGCATCCAAATTGACATAGATCTGGTGGACAAGAAAGTCGACTGTCGGATTTCCGATGCAAAGGTCGCAAGTTCATCAAATCTCGTTGCCTCCAAAAAAAAATTTTTGAACTTCTTTCGAAACGAAATTTGAGCTAGAGCCTCATAAACTGATGAAAAATGGTATCTACATCAGCACAATGATCCGAAAAAGGTAAAAGAAAATTTCTGCATATTTTTAAAAATGTTGAAAAAAAATGTTCATAAAAAACATTTTTTTTATACAACTTTTGTAAAACCACTTTATAAAAAATGCAAATTTTATAAAATTTTTATAAAATCGACCTTATAAAAACTAGAATCAGAAGGGATAATTCTTACAAATTCCAGAACATCCAAAACTTCGAAAGCTTGAAAAATACTATTTTAAAATATAAATTATAAAAAGTCTCAAATTCTTGATTCCTTATCAAAACTCATTTGTGCAATGAAATCGAATTAATATCTTCTAATCATTCTATAAATCCTAGATGAATCAAACAGAGGTTCATTTTATGTACCAATCTCAAATAAAATCTCGAAAAATCCTCTATTTCTCTAGTTCGCGAAATGTGGATCTCGTTAATGAATCCCATGTGTGTGTTTAATAGCTTCAATATGTATTGTATAGCTTCAATATGTATTCAGTGTAAAAATTATATGGAAAATTACGACGTAAATGAATTCGTACGAAAATTTTCCATCTAATGAATCAAGTCTGAAAAAAATCTTTTCTTTCAATTGTCACACTTTATTCCGCCAATAAAAAAATTTCGTATGCTTTCCTTTCATATTCACTGAGAAAAGAGTATCTTGCTCGTTTTCTTTGTGAATTATGGAGGAAAATGATTTTTCGGAAGTACTTTGTTGAGGATCTTTTGTTATTCTTTCGGAAAAAATGTACGTGCGGGATATTCTTTCAAGTCTTTCACCTCCTCGTTCACTCAAAAAGATGACTCTGATAAAAGCGAGTGTCTATACAGTCCATGAGACGTTAGTCTAGTGGTGATCCTTTTGTGGGGACATGAAATTGCGTACTAAATATTTAACTACGCGGGTCAAAAGACGAGGGACCGGGGGAAAAACGTGAATGAAAATGTGGAATGTTTATGCCGTAGTGAATCAGACGTTTATCGACATTTTTGTAGCGGGTGATTATTTTGTTCACATATAATTTGATGATTGGTTGGAATATTTGTTTGTGGAGTCGAGAAACAACTTTTTTTATGTTTATTTTTACGCGGAAGAGATTTGTCTAACTTTTACGATGTTTCTTCATTTTTTGATGAGTTATCACAATGCAATTTAGTATTCTGCACTTTTTTCTGCAAAGGAGATAATTTTGAAGTTGGGAAATTTCGAAATCGGCATGGAAAAAATTAATCAAAAATGATTTTATCCGAGGATCAGAATGATTCGGAGCAAGTATCCAGCAGTACGAAAATTTCGGAGTATTCAAACTTTTTTTCAAGTTCTTGCGATTTACAGAATACTGGACTGTAATTTAATCGATTTATATGCGTCTTACGGAATGATACGTTATTTTTAAGTTTTGAAAAGGATTTTGAATCAGTATTATTCAAACTTTGATCATTAGAATTATGTATTTTTCGAGAATTTCAAAGTTTAAGGTTGTAAAATTGCGGAGTTCTAAAAGTTCTGAAAATTTTGGGAGTTTAAAATTACAGAAAATTCGAAATTTCATAAGTTTCAAGACTTTAAAAGTTTTCGAAAATTCTGAAGAATTTTGAAATTTTCTAGAATTATAAATTTCGGAAGTTGTCAAGTTTTGGAATTTTTGAGTTTTTCTAAATTCTGGAAGCACTGAGGTTCGGAAATTTCAGAAATTTTGGTTCATTAATTTCAACTTATAAATTCAAATAATATGATAAGTTCCAAATTTTCAGGATTCTTGAGTTTTGAAATTTTTAAAAATTTTGAAGAATTTTGAAGTTTTCTAGAATTATAAATTCTGGAAGTTACGAAGTTTCGGAATTTATGAATTTTTCGGAATTCCGAAAGTTTTGAGGTTTGAAAATTTCCGAAATTTTGGGTAATCAAATTCATCTTCTAAATCTAAATTATATAATAATTCGAAATCCTCAAAAATAATGTGAAAATGCCCTTTAACAACAATGCAAATCCTCAAAAATAATGTGAAAATGCCCTTTAACAACAATGCAAATAATCAATTTGTTCTACAAGTGCATAAATCTGCCATAACTAATCATTAAAAAAAATCATTTCGAAAGCTTCAAAAATGATGAATTTCTAAAGTTCCAGAAAATTTTAAATGTCCTAAGTTTTAGGATTCTTGGGTTTTGAAATTTTTAAAAATTCTGAAGAATTTCAAAATTCTGTAGAATTATAAATTTTATGAGTTGTCCAGTTTGGGAATTTATGAATTTTTCGAAATTCCGAAAGCTCTGAGTTCCAAAAATTTCAAAAATTTTGGTTTATCAACTTTAATTTCTGCTAAAATAACAATACAAATGTCCTAAAATAACAATTCAAATGATCAGTTTGTTCTACAAGTGCATGAATCTGCCATAACTAATAATAAAAGAAAAAAAAATCATTTTGAAAGCTTGAAAAATTATGAATTTCTAAAGGTCCAAAAAATTTGGAATGTCGTAGGTTTTAGGATTCTTGAGCTCAAAGTTTCTGAAAATACTGAAGAATTTAGAAATTCTGTAGAATTATAAATTTTATGAGTTGTCAAGTTGGGGAATTTATGAATTTTTCGAAATTCCGAAAGCTCTGAGTTCCAAAAATTTCCGAAATTTTGGTTTATCAACTCCAATTTCTAAATCCGGCTGATACAGTAAT
>JAPYZK010015831.1:0-10015 GCA_030522785.1 Platygaster equestris | reverse complement strand
TTTTACAGTTTGAATCTATTGTACATACAGTTAATTTTGGCGAGCCTTCATGATTGCAAAAAATTTTCAAACGATGCATAACTGAATTTGAGGAATATTTAATTTTTTGAGTCAGTCTGAAATTTTTAGCACTTGTGAAACTTGGGTGCAATTTTTGTTGCTTGCGAAAATTGAGAAAATTGTTAAAGATTCGGATTTTCAGATATTTTTCGAAGTTTTCGAAACAATTGGAGGATTTATTGAGAATTTCGATACTTTTTTTTCAAATTTGGAGATTTTCGACTTTTATTCGAAATCGAAATAAATTATTTTTTTTCCTATATTTCTGGGATTTTTTGGAGCTTTTTGTACAGTTTTAAGAATTTTATACGGTTTTTTAGAATTTTTTAAGAATTGCAAATATTTTTTAATTTTTCAAAACAATTTTGAGAATTATTCCGTAATTTGCGAAAATTTTCCAGAATTTTCGATAAACTTAGAATAGTTTCTGAAATCATTTTATACATTTACAAAATTACTATACATTGTGGAAATTCACGAAAACTCTGAAAATGAACAATTTTATTCGATTTACGAAAATATAAGAAAAATTCCATAATTTTCCACACCTTCGAAAATTTCATTGAAATTGATACTGCTTTTACAAAATTTCTGGAGTTTTTTAAAGACTTAAAGTACTCAAATTTTCAAAAATTTTATAGGATTCTCACTAATTATTCGTCATCTTGAAGAATTTGATGTGAATTCCGGTAATTTTTCCGAAGTTTAGAAGATTTTCAGATTCTGAAGGACATTTAAAAATATTTGCTAAATTTTTCAAAAATCTTCGGTAATATTAAATCTTACATAAAAATATATATCGTTAGAAAAAAAACTTCGAATATTCAAAAAATGTGGACCAAAAAATTCGAATTTTAAATGCTGGAAATTGATAAACTCAGTTGCTTAAAGAAATTACGTAAATGCTCATCAAATTTCTTAAAAATATCTCAAATTAAAAAAAAAACTAGAACAGTTAAAAAATTTTCGAAAACTTCCAACAATGATAACTGAAAAAAACTCAAGTTTCTCAAAAAACTGATGTTCCTGAATCAACAAAAAATAAAATAAAATAAAATAAAATAAAAAAAGTACATTCTTCGATTTCGAAAAAAAATTCAAAAATTCCAAGAAAAATATTCAAAAGTTTCAAAAATTCTCCACAGATCTCCAAATCTTCTGGCATAATTACAAAAACTACTCAAATAAAATCCAACAAAACTCTAACAATTAAAAACATAACAATCCACGAAAAATCACACAAACTCGAAAACCCTAAAAACAAATAAAATCCAAAATCCCCCGAAACTGCAAAAGTTAAAAAAAAAAAATCCCTCAATCTTTCTCAAATCACCGAAAAAGTCCAAACTACGTATTCAAATTCCAAAAAAGTCCCAACACTCCTAAATATCGCCAAATCTCAAAAACTCATCCCCCACAAAAATTCCCCCGCTTACACGGACTTTGCCCAACTTCCCGAAATAGTGAAAACACTTTATCGCAGAGACGAAAAGAACGAAGAAACCTACGACCGTCCAGTGGGGTGGGTCGGCAGAATTCGCAGGGCGGAACGGGGTAAGAAACCCGCTCTCGGGGGTGAGACGGGAATAGGTGGACGCGGGGGTGAAAAAGGGATGAAGGGGGCGGTCGAGCGAGGTTGTCCGCAATTAAAATAATTCCCTTTCTGGCTGCAGCCGAGCGGAAAGAACTTACCGGGCGCCCCTTTGGAAGAAGGTGGTCGGGGGTGTGTGCCGCCCCCGGTCCTTCTTTTTCCCTTATTCCACGGGACCTGGCCGCTATTTTAATTGTCCTCGGCCGGACCATCCGCGGGGGTGGCCAACCCCTAGACGGGGAATACGTGGCTGCGTTTTATGCTCGCGAGAATCGCGATTGGCCAAGTGATTGCGTTACGCCGAGCGCGCCAAGGAAATGAGCTCGCCCGGGGTATTATACACCTTTTCGCGGGTTCACTCATGCGCTCGGGGTGGTATTTTATGGACCAACATTTTTTTTGCAGGCGAATATGGATATCCTTCGGAGTACGATCTTTACAAAAATTTTTGATAAGGATCGAATCGTTATCAAATAATTGTTTACATGCCTAGTTACATGATAGTAACGCGAGACTCATTCAATTTTTTGAAGTATGCAAATTTTGGGAATTTCGAAAATTTTGAGAAATATAAAAATTCTCAGAAAATTTTGGAATGCTCGCAAAAATTCAAGAATTGTATGATATTTAAAAATCAGGAATTTTAAAACATACGAAAGATTTCAAAGTTTAACAAAATTTCAAAAGATCGAAAAATTTCGACAATTTTTGAAAAATGGTTCATAAAGTGACATAAAATCGTTACCTTACAAAAAATTGGAATTGTATGAAGAATTCAAGATTTTGTCAGAATTTCAAACATTTTATAAAATTTCATAAAACAGTTATTGCAAAATTGTTTTATACTCATTTCAGACTGTTTTCGTAATATGAATAAAATTGGAAGTTAATTGGAATAGTCTGCAAGGTTCTACCCTTTCGTTAATTTGGAAATTTCCAAAACATTTCCAAAAATTAACCTAATTCAAAAATGATTAATAAAAAATTTACATGAGTCAGATTTTTCGATGAATAGAGAAAATTTTCGAGCATTTTCAGATCGATTTGATTCTTTGGTAAATTTTTCGAATCTTTTTTTTTTATTATTTGCAAAAATACCAAAAAATTGAACGAATATAAGAATTGAAGAATATTTTTTTAAACCTGTAGATATTCTTAACTCTTTATCAAGAATTTTATAAACTTTTATGTAAGCTTTCGAGAACTTTTGGAATAATTTTTTATTTTTTCAAAAAATGGTGTCGGTTTTTGGTAGGAATTTCAAGAAATTTCAGTAATTGAATTTATTATAATAATTGCAATTTATGATCATTTCTGAAGGTTTTTAAAAATTTTTGCACCTATCGTAGTTTTTTTCTACAGTTTTGAAACATTTTACGTAATTTCACGAGTGTTCTTAGATACTTCAAATTATTTTTTAATAATTCGAAAACAAACAAAAGAATTTGACAATTGAAGAAATTTCAAAAATAATTACTCAAATGAGTGTATTTCCTTAATATTTCCAAAATTTTTTAAAAATATCCAGGCATTAAAAAAAAAACTGCGTCAAAAGTTTCCAAATTTTTCTACAAGTTTCGAAAAATGTTCCAGAATACTCACAAAAATTTAAAAAACTTGCAAATACTTAGAAAAATGGAAAATTAGAAATGTTTTGGAATACTATAATAAAAATTTTAGAACGTGCGAACAGTTAAAAAAAAATATATCCAACTGAAGAAATTCAACTTACGCGATTAAAAAACATCAGCTCAATTAAATGAGTGAAATTTTTCGGTAGTTTCAAAAAACTCCAAAATGAATCGATGAAATTGATTAAATTCTCCAAAATTACGGAAGTTCAAATCATCGAGAAAAATCTCAAGTTTCGAAAATCGTCTACAAAATTCCACAAAGTGCATAATTATTTTTAAGAAAGATTCTTTTCTTTCAAATTATTTAAAAGAAAAAAAACATAATCTGTCTGAAATCATCGAAAAATTTTAATTTCCGAAAAACTTCTACGAAATTTCACGAAGTTCACAATAATTTTGAAGAAATAAGTTCGAAAATTTTAGAATTTTTTTACGAGTTTAAAAAATTTTTTCCCAAAATACTGATAACAGTTGCAAAACTTACAATTTTCAGTAAATATCTCAAATTCCAGAAACTTAAGTTACGCAATTACAAAAACATCAACTTACTCAAATAGATAAAAATTTTCAGCGTTTTCGAAATACTCAACAAATGTTCGAAAAATTGATAAAATTCTCTAAATTTTCAAAAGGAAAAAAAAATCCATTCCGAAATACTCAAAATCTGTCTGAAATCATCGAAAAAAATCTGAAGTTTCGAAAATCGTCTACAAAATTTCACAAAGTTCACAATCATTAAAAAAACAACAACAAACTAAAAAAATTAACAAAAAAAAAAAAAAACAAGCGTAAAAAAAGACAAAAAAAAAAAAAAAAAAAAAACAAAAAAAAAAAAAAAAAAAAAAAATTGATCAAATCCTCCAAAAGTGCAAAAAATCTCAAATAAAAATTTCTCCAAAATGCTCAAAACCTATCTAAAGTCATCGAGAAAATTCTCAAGTCTCAAGTCCAAAAAATGTCACAAACTTCATAATCATTTAAAAAAAAACAACTTTACAAAATTCGGAACTCTCAATCCTTCAAACAGCTCACACTCAAATAAATAAAAAATTCCAACATTAAAAAAAAATACGAAACCAATAGAATCATGAATCAAAATCCCCCAAAACTGCAGAAGGTCCAAAATAAAACCTCAAAATCCGTCCCAAACCACAAAAAATCTCAAACCCCAAAAATCCTCCTCAACCCCCACCTCAGCCCCCAATTCCAAACCTCAAACATCAAAAGCACCCCCCCCCCCTCCCCCCCATCCAAGACACTCATCCCGCAATAAATAGAACAAACAAGGCCAAAATAACGAGACGCTTTCCACCGCCAGTTAAATTAATCCGAGCGAAATCCACGGTTAGCCTCAAAAGCTCGCGGATTCAAGCTCTCGCGTCGCTTTCAAGTCCAGAGTCCCTGAATACAGTCAGAATCCATGGAAAAAAACAAACTCGTGGCATCCTCCAGGCTCAATACCGAGAGCGTGGTGCATCCTCGAGGATTCTCATCCTCGAGGGGCCGAGAGGCACGCGACTCAAACGGCGCGTAAGCAAACCCGACAGTTTCTTCATCCCTCGAAAGGGGCCGAGCGCTATTTTTCGACTCGACAACTTTTTCACCCTTTGCCTCGACTACCGCCATTGAGACACAGATGAATGCGAAGAATGAGACCGCGGGAATTATCGCCGGCAAATGAAAAATGCCGCACTTAATGGGGGCTCGCGTTCAATGCTTTGAATGCGTGAAAAACACTCGGGATTTGACGTTTCTTTCCCTGGATAATCCACTTTTGTGGCCTCCGAACGCAATTAAATGACCGCGGTCGAGCTGTCAAAAATAAGGACGAATCAAAGTCATCGCGATGATCCCGTTTTCCACCCCTTCCCCAAGGGTGGAGCTCTCGCGAATTCGTAATTAAACACGCCCTTAAAACAAAATAATCAAGGAGGAGGAGAAAAAGTCCGCGGGGTTGTTTTTTTTTTCCCGCGGAACTGGTAAATCTAGAGAAAGCTCGCGATGACGAAAAGGGGGTTGTAAATACGGGCGGAGAAGCGGGGCCTCGCTGGACAAGCGCCTTGTCTTGGTCGAACTGGGGGAGAGTTTTCCCCCCGTTCGTACCTGCGAGTTGTAGGGGTGGTTTATGCAGGGGTGGTTCGAGGTTGGGCATGCGAACGGGGTAAACGGGAATTCCGAACGGGAACCACCCCCGAGGTCCATCGCGCCGGTCCGGCCGGCCCGCGTTTTCCGGGGAAAACGGGAAAAAAGAATTTTCCGAGGGTACCAATGGGTGGTTTTCCGGTGACGATGAGCATAGATCGATCATTCGAGGGGGAGGGAGGATGATTTCGATGATTTTTGGAGGGGTGGATGAATGACGTTTCGATAAGGTTTAGGGGTGGATTTTGATTTTTGTGGAATTTATAGGTCACTGCAGTTGGAGACAAAACTGATAAGAGATAAGGAATCACGAAAAACGAGAATTCATCGAATTTTCAGGGTTTTTTGCTTCTTTAAACGCAATTTTTACGGATTCTGAAGAGGTTTATTAGTACGGATTTCACGAGTTTGAATGTTATTGAATTTTTGATTGAATGAAGTATTCAATTTTTGAAAAATAAAAAAGAATATAATTCACTCAATCAGTTTTACTTATATTTTAGATGAGTTGAATTTTTTTTTTTAGATTTCAATTCGTTGTAGAGAATCCGTGAAATTTTTCAATCATGAATATATTCGGTCTTCAAATATCTAAAAATGTCGAAGTTTTCAAAATTTATAACTGAAACTTCCAAATTTCAAGATTCAAATGTAATAATTCGAAAAACTGTGATTTCAGAGCTTGAAAAACATGCATGAAAAAATTCTGATCATAAAATTAGAAAATTAGGTGAACTAAATTCTATAATGGAATAATTCGAAAAACAAAAAATTGAAAAATTTCCCGAGTTCTACAATTTTCATTCAGAATTTGAGATTTTAATGTCTGAATTCGAAAATAGTTCTTTACCTTTAAACCCAAGTTGAATTTTCAGAAATCACTGATCAACCCATTCCAAAATTAGAAAAATCGAAACCTCAAGTTCAATATTTGGAAAACTTCAAGTTCATTTTCGAAAGGTACGAAGTCAAAAAATTGCACAATTTCGTAAATAGGATTCAAGAATTCACCAGTCCCTCAATTTCTGTATTTTTTCATTAATTTTGAACAGACTCAAAACTGAGTCAAAATTTCAAGACGGTCGTCATTTTTATAAATTTTTGGACTTCGCATTCAAATCTAACTTGACAGAAATTTTCACTCGCGAACATGAAAATACACCTTCGCGTGTTAAAGTGAAAAATTCCTCAAGTCAAAATGTTTCGAAATCAAACCGGAATTCTTCAGTTCTCACGCAAATGTCACAAATTTCTGAATTCCAGCTCTGATTGAGTAATTTCAATGCTATAATCGCTATTTCAATAAGGTTCCTATTCAGGGTGTCAATTAATTAGGCATTTTTAAATTCCCTGTCATTTCTCGGTCATTTTGCATTGAGGTATCTACAAAAAATTCGTTCTCGACGTGCATGTGATGGAAAATGTACTTTTTCACCATTTTTTATTTGAGAATTTACAATTTGCACACATTTTTCGAAAATTTTCTTTTTTTATAATTTTACGCAATTCGTTATTGACATTCTGAAAAATTTTTGGAAATTTTCCCACACAATTTTCCACGATTCGAAAATTGATACGAAATTCCCCAAAAATTCTCAAATTATGCGAAATTGTTCTATCCCAAAATACTTCGAAAAGTCATCAAATCCTGGTATGAATTTCGGGAATTTTACTAACATTTACAAATTCGAATGGACATAGCTCTGAATTCTCTGAATTCTCTCAAGTAATAGAAAATAGTTCACATTATTTTGTCTAGAATTTATGAAGTTGTACGAATTTTGCATTCTTAGAAATCTTACGAAATTCGTAATTAAAATTGTCAATAATTTACAAAAATTCCCCAAAAATTTTTCACAATTCGAAAATTCCCAAAACGTCGGAATTATTTTAAAATTTGCCATTCCCAAATACTCCAAAAAGTTACTAAATTCTAGTACGAATTTCAAAAATTTCTCTAAAATTAACAAATTCGAATTGATATAGTTCCAAATTCTTGCGAATATAATAAAAATTCGAAAATTTTCAAAAGTTTTAAAAATACAGGAAATTCTCAAAACTAGATATTTAGTACAAATTTCGTAAATTTCACTAGAACTTACAAATTCAAATCAATATAAATCCTAATTCTAGCAAACATATTAAAAATTCGAAAATGTTCAAACGTCTCTAAAATCAACAAAATTCCCAAAACTCGAGAAATTTCTAATCAAAATTTTCAGTTTCCCTAAATTTATAAAAATTCATTATGATTTAAAATGATGAAACTTCTCCCCAGATTCAAAAAAACACGAAAAATAGTGAAAAGTCCCTTATTTTTCCAAAATGTTCACGAAAAATGTCCAAAATCATGAAATGTCTACAAAAATTTCAACCGTCAATAAAACCATCCATAAATCCGTAAAAAAACCTTCGAAATTCAAAAACTCTTCTGCATCTAAATAAAAAAATAAACCCCATCAAACCAGCCCAAAACTCCGGATCTCCAAATCAACCCCAATTTCAGTCAACTTTCCACCAACGAAATAAACCTCACAACTAACTCATCAACAAACCATTATAATCAATAATCATCATAATTCATCATCACCTAATACTCCATGATCTCATTAATAAACCTCAAAACAAAATCAATTCCCACCACGCCCTTAATTAACGTCACCGCGAAATACAACGCACAAGTTGGACGTTACGACGCTAGGGCCGGTTGTCACTAACGAGTTTAGAAGTCATGTCAACGCGATAACTCATCTCGCTAAAGGATAACGATGAGACTAAGAGGCAAACAAGATGCAGCCGCGGACGAAAAATGGAAAGGGAACGAGTTGAAGAACGCGAAATGAAACGTTCGCAAACGAGTCACGATTCCCTAATTAGGGGGCTAAATACCGCTGACGTTTTTTCCCGTTGCAACGTTATCATATTTAGTATGCGTACTTAGAAAGCCGGCTTAAATAAGCCCGGAAACCCGGGAAACTCGCAAGTGAGCACGAGTCTAATAAGTTCCACTGGTCGAGCTCCCGCGTCATATTTCAAATCGAGACTTAAGTTCCAGTCTCACGCATGTTATTTATCACGAATAATGGACTCAGACTCTTTCGTTCTGCACGTTTTTTTCCCTCGCATTTTCCTCCTTTTCGCAAATTTTCACGAACTCTTATGTAACGTGAGTATCGTCGAGGAGAAAAGGAAATTTTTTTTCTCGACGAACATGGCTGTCATTTTTACGTAAGTGTATCGGATAGGGGGGGGAGGGGGGTGAAAACTTCAAAGATTGAACTGTTTTTCTGTAGAGATGGAATTATCGATAAGAAATGGTGTCGATAATTATCGACTGTTATCGACAACTTCTCCTAGCGTTATTATTATATTATTTATAATTATATTTAATATTATTTATGACTAATTGTTACTATAAAAAATATTTCATATTTTATAATATCATATTTAACATTGATTATTATTGATTATTAATCATTAATTATGATTATACATTATCATTATCATTATTATACTTCTTAACTTCTCCTTTCTTCTAGCATTTTTTGATCTGATCATATTACGAAATTTGGATTTCTGATTTTGTATTCTTCACCGAGATTCTCAAGTTTTTAGATTTTAGTTTCTGGGGATATTTTTTCGATTTTTGGAATTTTGAATTACAAGGTTTTAAAATGAAAAAGTGAAGAATGTGAAATTTCGAATTTTCGTTAAATTATATACAACTCAGAAAATTTTTCCAAATTTTTTTTGGTATTTTTGAAATTTTGAGTACCAATATTCTTGAAACTTCTATCATTTTAATTTTTGACATTCTCAAATTTCGAAAATTTTAAAATTTCATCTCTTTCGAACGTTTTGATCATTTGAAATTAATGAAATTTTTAAATGACGAATTTTTTATCCACAGAACTTCGATTTTCAAGCTTTTAAAGAATTCAAAATTGAAAAATTTTTGAAATCAGATGAAAAATATTTTATATTTTGATTTTTAAAATAGTTAGTGTGTAAATTTCAGAAATTTTAGAATTTGGTTTTCCAAACTAGAAAACGTACATCGTCCAATTTTGAAGTTTTGCTGACATCCAAGATTCTAAAATTTTAGTTATTTATGTAAAGCTTGTAAATGTCGAATTTTGTAAATTCGTATCATTTCAATGTTAGTACAGTGTAACAATTCATAAATTTTCAAATAGTAAAATCAGAATTTTTCAGTTTTGGATCTTTATATTCTACAATAATTATAACTTCCAAACTTGCAAATGCGATAAACTAGGAAATTTCGGATTTCAACATTTAAGTTTGAGGAATTCGAAATTTTCATTTTGAAGTTTCGAAGAATTTCGAATTAAAAAATCTGAATTTCGAAACTAGTTGATTTTAGAGTCCAAAATTAAATTCCAACCAATGTAAAATTCGGAATTTAAGAAGTTTCCAGTTTTAAACATTTTCAAATTCGAGTTTTTCCAAGCTTTAAGAAGTTCGAATTTCATAAATTTCATGAATTTGATTTCTCGCCATGTTACAATTTCAAGAATACGGAATTAGAAAATTTTACAACTGGAATTTTCAATCCGAAAGTTAAATT
>JAPYZK010015772.1:0-11336 GCA_030522785.1 Platygaster equestris | reverse complement strand
TGCTTTGATTTTCATCGGGATTGATTATGACTATATTCGACACTTTTGTAAACAACAACAAAAACATTGCAGCAATACACAGTTTTGTAATTTTGAGGTAAGAGTTGGGGAATTTTACGTTTCGATATATGTCGAGTCGCTCGTCCGCCATCTTGTTTCCATTACCCGTGCGTAAACGGTCGCTAAACTGAGCGCTAGTGAGTAAATAGCTATAGGTCGTTAAGATGAGCGTGGGCGAAGAGCTTATTCGCCAACTAGTGGGCGAACGAGTTCATCACTCGCATGCCATACGTCAACAATCAGGCAGTCCATTATTTTGTCCACTCTCAGCAGGGCCACGAAATTACATATTTCTCGAGGGCGTTGAATAAATTAATAATTTGTATTTAAAATTTACAATGACTTCATTAATGATGAAATTACAGTGCTTGCAACCCCATCGTGTACGGATTCATGAGCAAACACTTCAGGGACAGTTTTTTAGCGGCCGCATGCGGCGGCCGCTGGCTGTGCTGCTCCAAAAGGGGATACAGAATGCCCGTGAACCGTCACGCGAGCCTCAGCCAAACGAGGACAACGAGCGTTCGGTGAGGAATGCCTTCATTATTGTGCATTAACATTCGTCCGATCGACCAGTCAGTGCGTTGACGCTATTTTCCGACATTTTTCGTGTACGATCATACGTATTCTTATATATCGTCGACAATACAGAATCTCAAAAAATCGTGAAAAATTGCGAAAAATACATACATTTTTTACAAGTTTCCACGATTTTAGATCGAACTGTCTCATTTTCCAGACCAGGTAATCTGATCACCCTACCGAATGTTTTCATCAAAATGATTGAAATTAGGATACCTAACCACGTAACCAATTTTCATAAAGTTTTTGAATATTATTATTTGAAGAAATGTCTTACCACTTTCAGAATTGTACAGTACGATTAAAAAATGAAGAACTCATTTACATACCTGGAAAAATTCTGTTAATAATATATTATTATGAATATAAATGTTTTTAATTTCAAACATTATTGCATGCAATTTTGAGAAACCTGAATTTCGACGTTTCCGAATTTAACTCCGTAAATGCAAAGATACAAATTTCCGACATTTCAAATCTTCCAATGATGAAATTCAAAATTTTCAGATTTCGTTATTCGTATGTTTGAATTTTTTATTTTGACGACTTATCGTGGAAAAATTCGGAGACTATGTATATTTTATTTTTGAGAAACTCAGTGGTTACGAGAAAGAATCTTAATTGTGAAAGAATTTTCATCAAATACACGTATAATATTATCATCATGTAAGTATAATCTGCATGATTACTGTATAGTGTATGTTAATACGTATGATCGTATACAAGAATTTTCTCACTAGAAGGTAAAAAAATACAACTATATTCGACCGTAGAAATTACTCCCAGCTCAGACGTATAATAGAAAAAAACTGAAAAATCGATTTGTCGTACTGATTTGTATTAAAGATTAGTTTTCGATCGGTGGCAAGTGATCAGCGAATCGGAATTCATGTATGTAAATATATTTGTTGATTTTGAAAAACTGTATATATTATATTAATATATGTATATTTATATTCATAAGTGTTAAACACTGGATAAGAATTCGTTGTTGGTCTTTGGCTGTGATTTCAAGTGTAAGGAAATGATTTGTTTTAAGATTCAGTTGCTCAAAATTGACTCTGTCGATGTGTTCGATGATTTTGCAAAATAAATAACTCAATTTGTGATAATTTTGGAATAACCTGCGTCTAATTTTTCGTCGCTAACAATTTTTCAAACGATTATTTCACATGTTATTTGCAATTTCCGAATTTCATACTTTCTCAGATCAGTTAGTCCAAACTTCAGTATTCAACTAGTCCAAATAGTAAGGACTCATATTACTTGAAGTATAGTCGTTTTTCTGTCTATCAAACTAGTAAAAGTTACAACATTCAAATAGTCAAATTGTATACTATTTCGAAGTAGTTATATGAGTTAATCGTTGTTAATAGTCTATTCCTACTAATACATTAGTAACTGGACTTTAAAATACACTCCCAGAGAGTTAAAAAATTACAAATCCGAATTAATAATTTTTCCTATCTTAGAACCGAAAAAATGAATAATTTAATAGTATAATTAATATAATAAGTATAATTAATAATAATTATAATAGTAATATAAAATTATGACTAATTTAAACGTAAATCTTAACTATTGGAAAAGGTAAGCTATTGTGACTATCCAGATACCTATTTTTCTATTATCTTATATTCACTCGATTTTCGCTAAATAAATCAAGAAAAAAATTACTCTGAAATATTCAAAATTTCGGGAATTCGATCCAAAACAAACAAAAAATCAAATCCCTCCGATTCCCAAAAATCATTGAAAAGACTTGATATCAAACAAGAAAAATGATAAATGAAAAAAATTAGACGTGGGACATCTCAGCACCGAAAATAAATCTTTTCCTACACGCCGGATGTTTAATCAACAACAAAAGAGAGTGGTTTTTTTGGGTGACTTGCCACCTTTATCTCCCACGCGGAAGCTCAATATTCCACGCGCCCACGCGAAATTGATCGTTCCGGACGTCGGAGTCGTCGGGTAATTTTGCGAAAATGTACATACTTTGCGAATAAACGTTTCAACGACGCGAATACGTGAACGGCAAAGACCAAAATATTGCTGCCGGAGGATTTAATCTTAAGACAACGTGGAACACGAATTTGAAATTTTCAACTACAATTTTTGTCCCCATACCATTTGATTGAGCAAATTTCCGTCAATCAGGATGCACACATGTGATGTTAAAATTATTGTGCCATAAGTGTAGCATCAAAATTAATGTGAGTCCAAAAATCCAATGTGCATCGGATTCATTGATGATCATGACAATTATGCGATCGCAGTTGATATAAATCATTGTACAATCTCGTTTTAATACATAATTACACAATGATTCACGAATTTTTTCAATGTTTGTGATGAATAAATGGGGTGAGAGAAGGTACAATTTTTCGTAGAAATGATTTAACGATTTGTCAATCATTGTACAGTTATACATGCATCATGATCCATACATGATGGGCCAATGATGGAAAAAATGGACTGATTCGATGATGGTACAAACATGCGTTAATGATTGCGATCTTGACAGATTTATTTGATATCTCTGATACTCTACGATTTTCATAAATTATTAAAAATCATCAGTCATGTACGGTCACAATTAAAGCAGAAATGACAAGCACGTAGCCAGGGAGAGGGCTGAAGCCCCCTCCGAAATTCTGGAAAATTTGCAAAATCTAGCACATTGCAAAAAAGTATATTTCGAAAAAAAAGAATAGTGAAACAATACTGATTTTCACGAGTGTAAAAGTTTTCAAGAAACTTGATAATTTTTAACATTTTCAACAATTTGGGGAAATTTCAGAGTTTGGAGGATTTTGAGGATTTTACAAGTTTTTAGAAGTTCAAAAATATTCAGGATTTCAACAATTTTGAAAATTTCGAAGTTCTAAAAAAGTTTTGAAAATTCTGGAAGTTCACGATATTTTCATAATTCTTGGAATTACGAAAATTTTACGAAATCCTAAAATTTCGAAAAACTTTATAATTTGGAATATTTTCAACATCTCAAGATTTTTGACAATTTGAGAATTTTCAAAGTTTGAAGTATTTTGAGGACTTTGGAAATTATTGGAATTTTGAAAAGTTCGAGAATTCCAAAATTTGGGTAAATTTCAGAGATTTGTTAATGTTCCAAAAATTCTTAAACTTCACAATAATTTCATAATATCCTTGAAATTACGAAAATTTTACGAATTCTTCACATTTCGAGAAACCTGGTAATTCGTAACATTTCAAGATTTTCAACAATTCTTCGAAAGTTTTCAGTATTTTGACAATTTTCAGAACTGAAAAAATTTCATAAATTTCAGAGATTCAATAAAGTTTCAAAAATCTTGAGAATTAAGACAGCTTTTGGAATTCTTGAAATTTTCAAAATTTCACGAATTTTTAAAATTTCAAAAAACTTTTGTTTAGTTGAAACATTTTTAATATATTTCAAGATTTTGATAAATTTCAAAGTTTAGAGGATTTTGAAAATTTCAGAGATTTTAAACACTTATGAAAATTCTGAGAATTTAGGACATTTTTATAATTCTCTTATAAAACTTTACTATTTAAATTTGTCGGGTTAATTTCGAGGGAAAAACACCCCAGTCCCCCCCCCCCCCCCCGAACGAAATTTCTGGTTACGTCCTTGAGAAATGACAGTCGATTTCTGAAGGTTCAATTTACGATTTATCTGACTGACGACATTTTTTGAGACTTATAAAAAATCTTGAAAATTCGGAGAATTTCAGATTAGGGCTGCATTATTATCTTGTTCCACGTCGTCTTAAAAATCAGAAATGGTAATAATAAAAAAATAGAGCGTAATATCAAACTCCTGCGATATTATTTCAGGCGGTAAGTGTGACCCAAAGCACTTATTGGCTCTCGTACCTCGCTTCTTTAGCTCTTATAAATCATGCTAAGAACGTTACGCAGGGATATATGTACGGTTATGTGCGATATTTTCACACTTTAACGGCAAAAATATCGCTTCAAGTAATTTTCAGACTTTTTCGTCTTCATCGATGTTTTCACAAGATTAATGTGCTTGCGGTGATAAATTTAATCGAGTTTTCGAATGATTTAATGATCGTTCAGAGATCATTACATAGTAAAATGACGATTTGATCAACTTTTCATTGGAAAACGTGTAACTACGTAACTAATGATTTTGATTGAATTTTCAATTTTCAGTCTATGAAAATGGAATGTAATAGCCTCAATTTTTTCCAAAAATAACGAAAAATTTGAAAATGAATAGTTTATAGTACATGGAAAATAAACCGTATCTCGTTTTTCTGGACTGAGTACAAAATTTGCTCTCATTCTCTAGTCATGAAAAACTAATGGCAATTACGACAATGATTTTAATCGAATAAAAATCGTAAGTTATAGAGAAATCATAATTTCTGTTCAATAAAGAAGACAAATGAATAGAAATAAAATTATTATGTGACACCGAAAAATATCAATAACCCATATTGAATCAGTTGTACTTAGAGCTAAACTCTCGCGTTAATTTTTCCAAAATAATTACTAATCCAAAACCTAATTGGATCAATATTCCTAATTAATTTTAATGTTCTTTTGCAGATTTCCGAAAACGCACGAAGAAGAAAGTATTTGGAAAATCTTAATCATGCCTTATCGAACATAAGTGTACATGCATCGCTGCAAACGCTAAATTTTGTAAAAACAAGCGAAAGTTTATAATTTTGTACCTTGAGAATTGTGAAGTATAGAAACAGCGTCAGAAAAAAAATTGTGTTTACTTAACAAACCCAAAAAATCTTATCTGTTCATCCAAAAACAGCGTGCATCTCTATTTTCAGTCATTACCAATTTCATCGAAGAAAAAAGTTTGTTGTAAATAGCCAACATATTTCTCTCCGTGCGAAAATTGTATTGTGCAAATTGTCCCTTGTCTCGTAGTTATCAAGTATTAAACATGACAAAACCGAAACCTAGGATAATATTATGATCCGAGTTTTCTAATGCAAATCAATGTTTTTCGAGTTAAGGGAGATTGACTAAATTTTTAAGAGCGGCGCTATTTTTGTAATTATTGTAGGATTAATGGCGAGCGGGGCAAAACTTTTGGGGGTCGCTTTTTGTGCAATCTTCGAAATATTCCCAATGTCTAGTCAATAATGGCTATTAACTACACCTAATCTAGTCAAGTCATCGAATTCGCAACATGGGTTGATTTATTGATTTATTACGTCGAAATTTTCGAATTTATATTAGGAACATGTTTTTAGGACATCGCGATGTTTGTGAAAATGTGTTGCACAGATCGTGATACACAATGAAACATAATTTTCAGGTATGAGGTCGTTTGTGACGCAGTTTTGACCGAAAATTTCGAAGAAAAAGAATTCAAAACGAATATTATTTGAAATCTAGAATGTGAATTCCGAAAATTATATGGAATTTGGGAACTTTTAAGCAGAAAATCGGAAAATAAAAGAGAATTGGACGTTATTGAAATTCAAACAGAATTTGCAGGGAGTTTAAAAAATATATTGGGAAAGTTCGGATAATATAAACAATATAAAAAATTCTTAAAATATTAACAAATTACGTATATTAGGAATTAAGAACAATTTCCACTGTACAGAATTTTCGAAATTTCGTGAAATAAGAATTTTTCTACAATTTCACTAAAGAAATGCGATATTAAGGTGTTTCTTTAAGAGATTCTTTTATTTAAATTAAACTTTATTTCTAATTCAATATAGCAGGAAAAGTTTTTTATGATTATAATAATATCAACATAATATATTCATAATATCAATAATATATAATGAATATCATACCGAACTGATAATAAATTATGTGCAACGCATTTTCAGAAAAAAAAAATTATAGAAGATATTCAACTTTGAATGAGAATAACACATGTCAAAAACCACACCATAAATTATTGCACAAACGTACGAATAGACACAGAATATGCAATAAATTTATTCCTGTATGTCTCTCGCAATGAAACCATATAATTATGAAGCACGAGAAATTCCGCATTTCATTTTCGAAAAACAGTGAACTAATACAAATGTCTCAAACAATTTCAAATGAATTATACTCATGGAAAAATAACGTATCTGTCATATGTACATTAAAACAATTTAGGCGAATTCATCAAAACTGTAACTTGCCGTACTGGAAGACGATGTTATCAAATGTGTAAATCATAAATAACAGTATACAGAAATACACAAATAAACAGGAAAATGGATAAATCGATTCGAATAAGGTCCAAAATTGTCCTTCGCATGGCGACTACTGCGCTACGTTTTGTGTATGAGCGATTTTTAAGGTAAAAAGGCACTTATTCGTACGTAAATTTCGCAAAGGGAAAGAAGATTCGTTTTTTCCTACGTGCCGTTTATATTTTAGTCAAGAGACAAAAAAAAATGTCCAAGCTCGATTTTTTCAGATAAGGCAACTTGGTGGGTTAATTAATAAATCAATTCAAATAGGGTCTAAAATTGTCCTTATGATGAAATGGAATAAGTCAGAAAAAAAAAATAATAATTAATTGCGGTCATCTCGAAGATCGCTATGTTAACTATTATACGCTACACTTCGTTTCTGGGCGATTTTTAAGGTTATATACCCAAGTAATTCTAGTTTTTATAAAAACCTTACAAAAATTTTTTGCGAAAATTTTCGTAAGGTCAGTTTTATGAAAGGTTCATGAAATTTGCATTTTTTATAAAGTGATTTTATAAAAGTTTTAGATAAAAAATTTTTTTCATAAAAATTTTGAATCTTATGCAATTTGAAAACTTATGCAATCGAAAAAAAAAAATAATTCAAGAATTCCAAAAACTGGAAATCATGGAATCGCAAAAACAAAAGATAAAATATAAATAGCAAATCCCGAATTTTCCCAGTTTCGGGGCATGTGAATTGATTGAAAAGAGGAGAAACTCGAGACTGAGTTGGGTACTGCCAACCTGAATAGGCCAAGGAAAGCTACCGATGATTTACAGTCAAATGGAGCGAGAAAAATCGGACGGCACGCGACACCCGTGTAAGCTTTTGCCCCCACTGACAGAAAAAAAGCGTTTGACAAATGCATCATGTGTGCCCCCGCCTAGCGTTTCGACACGATTCGAGATTGCTCAGGGGTTTGATTTCTGGAAATGGAGATGTTTCCAAAATGTTCGGAATTATGCCGACCTGTCGCGTGCCTAAAACACACTCGGATAATCCACACTTATTTCATTTTTACCGAAAAAATCAAATCTGCATTCAATAACTCAATTCACAAACAAACCTAAATAATTCCAATCATCTCAAAAATTGCTGTTTTCTTTCGCCCACACTTTACTACGTTACAATTTCAAATTCCGTTTATTATTCAACCTTATTTCCTAATACATCTATTTTCGTTCCAGTGTACTTATAAACTAATACTGCCTTATTTTATTTATCAATTATTTTTATTTTCTAAGGTGCTTATTCTTAAAGATAATAATATTCATCGTTAGTTTATGAGGAACAATCCCATAACTATCACGAAACACGAAAAAAGGATACGAAGTCTCGAATTCCCGCAGTTTCTCGATCTCAACGAAACAAAACCACTGCATTTCCCTTTTCACGTTCTTCCACGCTTTCAATAATTTACACTCGCACTTTTGGAGGGAAAAAAAACGATCGATCGACATTCCCTGGACCATTAAATCTGACCCAGTCAACGAGGCACAAACGCCTCCTCCGGAATGCAATCATGAGCGAGTAAACGATTGTGACAATGGCACGAGACAGTTTTCCCTGCAGATTTATGTCTTTATAACCCGTACACGAAACCCTCGTTTCATGCACCTCCCCATTGTCCAAAACATTTTTTTCTTTTTTTTAACAAGGCCCTGCTGGGCCTTGACACGCTCCCAAGATTAAAGGATACTAGGTCGCTGGTACGCTCCCCTCCCCCCCCCCCCCCACCTCGACCGTCGGGCCCTGTTTTTATCTCCACTGAATGTTTGATCCATTATTATACGAATTAAAGACATTTTACAAGAATTTTCATAATTTTTACACTCGAAATGCGATAGTTACAATCAAGGACGTAACCAGAAATTTTGTTCGGGGGGGGGGGGGGCTGAGGTGATTGTCACTCGAAATTAATTCAAAAAATTAAAAAAGTAAATCTCTATTAGAAAATTATACAAATTTCCTAAATGCTCAGAATTTTCGTGTTTTTGAAATCTCTGAAATTTTTAAAATCCTCTAGACTTTGAAATTCATCAAAATGGTCGAAAATCTTGAAAAAGATATTAAAAAATAAATAAATATATTAAAAATATTGAAAATATATTTAAGAAAAATATTAAAAATGTTAAAAAATATAAAAATATAAAATATAAAAATAAAAATAAAGTATAACAAAAAAATATTAAAAATAAAATATAAAAAAATATAAATAAAAAATAAAAAATATAAAAATATGAAAAATATATGAAAATATTAAAAATGTTTAAAATGTTAAAAATGAAAAAATATTAAAAATGTTATAACATATTTAAAATGTTCGAACTGAACAGAAGTTTTTCGAAATTTTATGAATTCGTAAAATTTTGAAAATTTCAGGAATTCCGAAAACTGTCTTAATTCTGAAGATTTTCAAAACTTCAATGAATCTCTGAAATTTCAAAAAAAAATTTCAATCCTGAAAATTGCCAAAATACTGAAAACTTTCGAAATTCTCTGAATTGTTGAAAATTTTGAAATATTACGAATTATCAAGTTTCTCGAAATGTGAAGAATTCGTGAAATTTTCGTAGTTTCAAGAATTATTGAAATATTGTGAATTTTTAGAATGTTTGGAACATTTACACAATTTTGAAATTTACCAAAATTTTGAAATTCTCGAACTTTTCCAAATTCCAATAACTTCCAAAATCCTTAAAATACTTCAAACTTTGAAAATTATCAAAATTGTCAAAAATCTTAAGATGTTGAAAATATTCTAAATTATTAGGTTTCTCGAAATGTTAGGAATTCGTAAAATTTTCGTTATTTACAAGAATTATGAAAGTATTGTAAATTTATAGAATTTTCAAATAATTTTTAGAACTTAGAAATTTTCAAAATTGTTGAAATCCTGAATATTTTTGAACTTCTAAGAACTTTTAAAATTCTCGAACTACTCTAAACTCTGAAAATTCCCAAAATTGTTAAAAATCTCGAAATGCTGAAAATGTTCAAAATTATCTATTTTCTCGAAAACTTTGACACTTGTGAAAATCAGTATTGTTTTAGTATATTTTTTTTTTGTTTTCAGAATATATTTTTCTGTTATGTGCTAGATTTTTCAAATTTCCCAGGCTGTCCAGAATTTTCCAGAAATTCCTAGAACCTAGAAGCGACCAAAAATGTTATTCTTAAACACCAATTTGAATTCAAAGTTCAAGCTTCTCTCAAATATTTTTCACTTCCCACGTGTGAAAATTATAGAATTCGAATTTTCAAAATTTCTCAAATTTGGAATCTAAAGCATCAAATTTCGTTAATGTTAAATTCTGGATTTCAATTTTCAAAGTTTCTCATTTCGGACTGCTCTCATCTGACACATGTTCCATTGGAAACATTGTAATATGTCAATACGACGAGACTATTTATCACCATCACATTCCTCATTAACCCCTCGCGACTTTTGGAGTGCCCGCGTAAAAAAGAATATTGTAAAGCAACAATAGCCCCCGGTTTTTGTCGGCGCAATTCAAAATAAAAAAACTCTCGACACACGTTCCGCGGGCAAACAGCTAAAGCCATATGTTCCCATAATAAGCTCCCGAGATCAATGGAGAATTTCACGCCGCAACTGTCACGCCCACGTATTTATTACTCGAGATGTACATTTTTTGCGCCTCCGTTATGCGGGGTAATTAATTGCGACATAATGAATTTTCAATTTCAATTTGTCTGAACCGAGCTGGGGGAGAATTTTCTCCTGTGAGGGGGGTTTTCGATAACTAGACATGATGCCCGCGCTACGCGCGCTATGATTACAATTCCTTTGAATAATTCCTACACATGCTATTACAAATATCAATGGGTATTTCATACTTTATACATGGATTCCTGACAATTCCTATCGATTTCTATCCATTCCCACGAATTTCCATCGATTTTCATACATTTTCATCAATTCCCACCAATTTCTATAAATTATCCTATAGATCCCTATGAATTGCCATCAATTACTATTGATTTCCATTTATTTGCATCAATTTCTACTATCAATTCCCGATTCCTGTGGATTCCTACCGATTATTATTTATTTTGATGTATTTCCATCAATTTTCATCAGTTCCCATCAAATTTCAACGATTCCAATTAATTGTAGTAAATTCCAATCGATTCCCATGAATTTTCAAGAATTTCTATAAGTTCCCATCCATCATGCACTATTAATATCCATCGTTTCCTATGAATTCATATGAATTCCCATCAATCACTATTGATTTCCATTTATTCTCGTCGATTTTTTTTAGTTTCCATAAATTTTCGTCAATTCCCATAAATTCCTATCAACGACTATCGATTTAGCCATCCGTTCCCATTATTTTTTATTAATTCCCATTTATTCTTATGCATTCCTATCGATTTTCATGAATTCTCATTAATTATAATATACTATTGTTTCCATTCATTCCTATCAATTTTTATCGATTTCTACCAATTCC
>JAPYZK010015753.1:0-10250 GCA_030522785.1 Platygaster equestris | reverse complement strand
AAAAAATTCTGGTAATTTCTAATTATTCTAAAATAATGACGAGTCTTCAAAATGAACAAAAATATCTCAAAATCGATTCAAAATGAATTTACAGTCTCAAATCGAAAAATTTGGGATATTATAATTTCGATACTCACACTCCATAAAATTTTTTATAAATCCTGTCATTAGACTCAAATTCAAAAGATCCTGATAATTTTCAATTATTCTGAATTATAATGACGAGTCTTCAAAATGAACAAAAATATCCCAAAATCGATTCAAAATTAATTCACGATTTCAACTCGAAACATTTGGAGTATCGTAATTCTTATACTTACACCCTATAAAAATTTATTCTCATTCATGTTATCACTTTTGTTTTCATCTCAAATTGAACACTAATAAATTTTTTCCTCAAGTTCTGCAAACATACGTTTGAAAGTTTTTATTAGAAATATGGCGCCGACGCTTGAAATAATTTAGTAATTATAAATTATCGCGAAAATATAGTATGTCACGATATTGGGTCTTCCACGATGATTCACGTTAAGGAATGTGCAAAAGCGACCTGGCCGTAGGAAGACGCTATTTCAGGCCAGCCTCGCACTTCTGTTCGGTCTGTTTGTAGCTCCTAATAGACACCACCGCGAAAATTCCGGAATTCTTGCTCGTTAGAGACAAATTATCCACAATTATTCAACCAGCTGTGAATTGAAACAGTGAAATGTTACTGATTCCCAGCGATTATTCACTGGTGGCAGAATAATTGAGGATCCAGCGAGTTGAAATCAATGTAATATAATTCTTATAATATAACTGTATTTTAAAAAATCATTCAATATCTATACTTTTTTCTAAAATTGTACACTCGATGATTGAAACAGTGAAATTCACTGATATAACAACTAAAAAGTCACTGATCTGATAAGTAGGAATATTCGTTTTCCAAGATGAAAAAATGCGTTCCCAAGTCAAGTTAGTGACAAATTGGTGGTTTTTCATACACTGGAAGCTTGTAAGTTGTCCCACCTCGAGTCCTGTGAACAAAATGGCCCTTAGGGCGCAGCCTTAGTGTACAGTTATTTTCGAAAATATTAACGATTTCAATTTCTAAGCGCTTTGGTCTTCCACTTTTGCCGAGTATCTCATACACGCCGCAGTTATTTTAGTTAGGTATTTGGCAAGCCGAATACCTGGCGCTGTTCGCGATCCTCGCACCTGGAATATAATCTATTTGAGCGACCTGACAACAAACCCAAATATTTTAATAAGGGTATTTCCGAAGGGGAATTTGATGGAAATTGGTCGAGTTATTTTTTACAGCAGTGAGTTTGTAGGAATGTATGAGAGGGAAATTTTTTATTTCGGAGGAATTTTGGATTTAAAGAGGTTTTTGGCGATTATGGGGTTGTTTGAAAAGAAATATACAGAAATAGGGAAAATTATGTACGGTTTTTAGAATTTATTAGGATTTTTCGTGATTCATGGAGTTATCAAATTTTTTAATTTTGGGTTTCCGGATTTTTGATTTTCTCGGAGATTTTTAGGGATTTTGTAGTCGTGGTGAAAATGATACTCAATTTTGGGAAATCATGAATGTTTTTTGGAATTTCTTGGGATTTTTAAAAGTTTGTGAAATCTATATTTGTGTAAAATAAAAAATGGAAGATATCATATACGTTACAATATTTCATAATTATTGTAAAATAAATTTGATAATAATATACTTTCGTTACTTTACATTCAGAATCATGTGAATTATTTTACGATTTTTCTATTTTCAATGTTTTTCGATGCATTTCGTGAACATTGGTGTAAATCACAAATATTGACGGTTAAAAAAAAAATTTGACCAACTCTCCTTTTTTGACAATCACTTATTTTTCAGAACTTCAAAAAATCGCAATTGTTGGAAAATTTTCAGGATGGTTTAGGAATTAAAAGTGGAGCACCATGATTATTCACTCCATAAATTGTTACAAAATTTAATTTTTGAGTGATTTTATTCCAAAGTAACAATTCAGTCAGTTACATAATTTTTAAATATGACGAAAAGTTACCTGGATACTCAACTACTTCTTTGATAAAATATATACAATTAAAAAACAAAACGCCCGAAATGGAAAATATCTTACAGAAATTTATTTACCTTAGAGACGTGACTTTTTTTATCATCCTCTATCAAACGACTCACTCAGGGCCCAAACGTTGCAAGACCCCAACTTCCTGCAGGATTTCCGGGCGCCATTTTGGCACGTCTGCTGTTTCCTGTAGTCTAATGCAAGAAAAAAAATGCATCAAACTTAACAGCGTAAAACTGCACTCTTCAGGATTTTCAGAATCATCGATTTGATTCAAACTCAAATTAATCCATAACATAAACCTAAATAAGAGAATTCAAATTTCTAAACGATTCCAAAACTCACAACCACAAAATTTCTGAACAGTTTCCCTCGATAATTTCCCATGATTTTATTTGTACACCATTAGATCATATCTCCGCAACAAATTTCTCTCCTGCGTCTTCTTTTTCACTTTTTTCCGTATTTCGCCGACGTTACCTCGATATTTTACCCCCGCGAATGGTTATTATCGCGAAAAGTACTAAACCAGCCCAACTCCTTTTTTTGTACAACAATATTCAATTTGCCGAGCGCGAGGCGATTGCCGCAATTCTCATTAACATCCGCGAAAAGGATTTTTACGGTACTCGAAATCGCTGTAAAATGTGTGGTTGTTGGGGGGAGGCTCGGGGGGGGCAACAATGCTCGTTTAACCCACATGATCTTTGGCATAAAACACGTGGCGAGCGCAAAAACGTGGGCATGGCGGGTTCTGAGTCATCTTGGTCAGCTGATTCGCATAAAATAAATATTTATATCCCCGTGAATCATGTAGCACGAACGCGCCGACACACGCCGCGTACCTTTATTCGGAAAAGGGCGGCTCTTGGCACGGTTTCTTGTGCAATTTTCTTGCACACGAACTTGTGGAATTTTTGAATGAACTTTGGGGAAAGTTTGGGGAATGTTTGAAAAATCTTGGGCATCTTAAATTCACCAAAAATGGTCTTCAGAATAAAATTGTTGAAAATTTCTTAGAAATGCCAAAAGTACTAAAATGTCTTATTTTTCACGAATTCCTAAGATTTGTGTATTTTAGAGTACTTACTGAATTTTTATCGAAGTTTACGTAACTTTCAGAAATATATGAAAATTCATCATCGAACAATCACGTTACCCACAGAAAAACGGAAAATTTTCTTGCTGGCAAAATCTATGAAATTTCAACAACCATCCGACAATGGTCCATTGCGCCTCGGAAAGCATGTACGCGGATTTGTACGAGCTCAATGAAGCGGGAACAATTGCCTCGCTCCCGCGAACCGCTAAAAATATGATATCCATTACATCTGTTTCCCGTCGTTTGTACGCGCATTCTTAATCCCAGAAAATTTCTCCGAGATCCGTACAGCCTATTTTCGGAGGATTTTTGCCCCCCTAGTTTCGGCGTCGCGTCGAATCCGCGGAAATAATTAATAGTTTCGCCGCGGGTTCGTTATTTATCGCCGGCGGGCAACGCGCGTGTAATACACCACGGTGAAGTATGGATCCCATAATCCCGGGTATTTTATAACGGCTAATAATACGAGGTATAGCGACCTTCGACCGATCCGATGCTTTAAATACAAGGCGATCGTTAAGGGGCTTCATTGAAGGGGAGGCACGAATTTATTTACTTTTGAAATTTGCCACACACGTTTGGATTATGCGGGAGATTAAAAAGTCGTGATAAGGGATCGTCCTTGGGATTGAGGGGCGGGGAGGGGGGACTCGGAAATTATTGTTTGGGGGAGGGTCTTGAAATCGAGTTATTCATGATTTTTATGGGTAAGAGATTTTTTTTTGAGTTGAATTATTAACTCAGAAAATGAGTTATTTTGGGCCAAATTTAACCGAGTTTGTCAAAAATTAAAATTCAAACTTTTACGAAATTTTATAGGAAATTCGAGCGTTTATTGTCTTTTTATACTTTTTTAATATTTCCTGTAATTGTTCATAATTTGTGGAAATTGTATAGATAATTTTTGGGATTTTTCAAATGTTGACTGGAAATTTTATGATTTCGTAATGATTTTTTTTCATGATTTTTATTTCATCTGGCGCAACCGAATTTCATTTCCATCAAGGTTTAAAAAAAAGCTACAAGAATAATAAGTCAATTGTCAATTTTCACTATTATAAAATGGTTATGATTTTACTATTTTATAGTAACCGGATTTTCGATTAGCAAAAAACTACTGTGAGTCGTGAAATTCTGTTTATTTTATCTGAACAAGTGACGTAGCCAGAAATTTCGCCCGGGGGGGGGGGGGGGGGTAAAGGAGACTTTTACTCGAAATTGTTCAACAAGTTCAAAAAGTAGAGTTTTATTAGAGAATTATGAAAAAATCCGAAATTCTCTTCGAAACTTTCTGAAATCTCTGAAATCTCTGAAATTTCTGAAATTTTTGAAAATTGTCACAGTTCTCTTGACTTTTGGAATTCTCAAAATACTCCAAACTTTGAAAATTCGTAAAATTGTTCAAAATCTTGAATGTCAAAAATGTTCAAAATTATCAAGTTTGACGAACTTTAAGAAATTCGGAAATTTTTCAGAATTTGAATAATCATGGTCGTATTGTAAATTTTCAGAATTTCTGAAACTTGCTTTAATCTCTGATAATTCCAAAAATTTTGAAATTATGAAAATTTTGAAATTTTCAAAAAGTGAAAAAATATTTGGAATCCTCTAGACTTTAAAATTCTTCAAAGTAATCGATAATCTTGAAATATATGAAAAATAATACAACTAAACAAAAGTTTTTCGAAATTTTAGAAACTCGGAAAATTTTCAAAATTCAAGAATGATCAAAACTGCCTTGATTCTCAAGATTTTTGATACTTTATTAAATCTCCGAAATTTCTAAAATTATGAAAATCGTCAAAATACTGAAAACTTTCGAAATTATCGAAATTATCAAAGATCTTGAAATGTTCCAAATTATCAAGTTCTTCGAAATGTGAAGAATTCGTAAAGTTTTCGGAATTTCAAGAATTATGATAATACTGGAAATTTTCAGAATTTTTGCAACTTTTACAAATCTTTGAAATTTACGGAAATTTCGAATTATTTGAATTTTTGAAACTCCGATAACTTCCAAAATCCTTAAAAATACTTCAAACTTCAAAAATTCTCAAAATTGTTCAACATCTCTGAATGTTAAAAATATTCCAAATTATCAAGTTTCCCAAAATGTTAAAGTAGTATATCTAGGAGAGTTCTAGCACATTTTGCAAATTTTGAAAAATTTCGTGAATTCTCGTAATTTTAAAAATTTGGGGTACTGTTAATGCTTCGAAAAAGTTTAAATTTTCAAAATTTACATATGTTATGAATTTCTATAAATTCTGAAAATTTTGAACGTTACGAAATTTTTGAGGATCCACACAAAATTCGAAAATTTTGAAAAACTGACGATTGCGAATTTTTGAAAAATTCGAAGATTTGGAGAATTTTAGAATTTAGTTTAATCTTTAAATATTTTGCAATATTCAAAATTTTCAGAATTCCCAAAAATTGATAACTTACGTAAATTTACAACATTCAAACTTTTCAAAACTTCAACAGTCTCCCAAATTTTCGAAATTACGAGGATTCCCGAAATTTTTTCAACATTTCTGAAGTGTGTTAGAACTCTCCTAGATATACTACTTGTTAAGAATCCGTGAAATTTTCATAATTTCCAGAATTATAAAAATATGACGAATTTCCAGAATTTTCAAAACTTTTTTACAACTTCGGAATCTCCAAAATTTTAAAAATTCTGAAAATTCTCAAACTTCTAGAAACATCTAAAATTCTCGAAATCCTCCAAACTCTGAAAATTCCCAAAATTGTTGAAAATCTTAAGATGTTAAAAATGTTAAAAATCATGAAGTTTCTCGCAAACTTTGACTTTTGTGAAAATCAATATTTACTATTTATTTCAAAATATACTTTTTCGCAGTATGCTACATTTTTCAAATTTTCCAGAATTTCGGACAGGTTGCCACCCCCCCCCTCCCCCCCCTCCCCAGCCTTCTTTCTGACTACGTGCTTGACAAGTGATTATTTACTGACAAACAGTATATTTTGACTGATTCAGATTAAAAACGTAGAGCTGAGAAAAAACTAATGGGCACTTTGTCGGTCTAAAAAGCCTGAGAAACTCGTAGCCCGGAGTAAATCGTATCCTCCCGATGGATAATCGCAGGAATTAATATTTCACGAGAGAGCCGAGATAAATACAGACGAGCGTGCGCAAGGCCGAATAACGCGAGGATGTGGTCGCTGTCATCAGCGGCTGGAGGAGCGCACCGCATCCCGGCGTAATTTATTCCGTACGAGAGATGCTAGGTTGCAGGAAGGACGCCTCACAGTCATTACCCGCAATCGACCCGCATCACCGTTATATCTACATTATTTACTCCCGGCGTACGTCACTGGGATCCTTCCCAGAAACGTTCCCTATCGGATCTGCCCGTGCTTTCCGCGACCAAACTCATGCAGCCAACCGAGCCTATCACGCACAATGACGCATTGTCTAGGACAACGCGATATTGTTTTACTTTTGCATGCTCGTGATTGGGGGAAAATACGCTGAGATTATATATATGTACTTTTCACTGAAGTTCAAGTTGCTTCCAGCCAACTTCTGTCGCAGTATATACATATTGACTTGGTGGGATAGGGTGTCCGAACGTCTGTATTTATACGGACATTTTCGTATTTTTCGAAAAATGTCCGTATTTTTGACCGAGTACATGTAACAATGAAATATTTCGCATGGAAATTCAGATTTATGTGGGGTGGGATTTGAAGATGTATCTCCAAATTTGAAATTTTGAGTATTTCTATTATTTAGAGAATTATGAAATTTCCGAAAATTGTGTGAATTCTCAGGATTTTTGAAGTTTCGACAATTTTGAGTCTTTCGATTATTGTGGAATTTCGGAAATTTGGGGGATTTCGTGAATTTTGGGGATTTTTGAAAAGTTTGGAATTTTGAAATTTACGAAGATCTCTGGAATTTCCACAATTTTGAGAATTTTAGTAATTCTGAAGATTATGGAAATTCTAAGAATTTTGAGTTTCGAGAATTATTGATATTTTTATTATTCTAAAATTTTTCAAACTTTGATAACTTACACAATTATGGAATTTTCAGAAGTTTTGAGAATTTAGAGAAATTTCAAGATTCTGAGAATTTTAAATATTTTCGTTATTGTGAAGTATCCAAAATTTTAGAAATTCCGTAAATGTTTGAGAATGATAAAAGTCTGAAAAATTTTTACGTCCACTAAAATGTCGAGAACTTTTAGAATTTTAACAATTTTTAGAACATTCATATTTTTTGAAAGTATGGATCTTTTGAGAATGTTCAAATTTTCAGTAATGTTGAATGTTTCTATTATTCTAAAATTTTTATAATTGAGACAATTCTCAAAATCCAGAAAACTATACAATTTTAAACAAGAATTTTCAAAGTTTCGAAAATGGCACATTTTTTGATTATTGTTAATTTTCGCAAGGGATTTCGTAAATTCAAGGAATTTTGAGAATCTTGCGAATTTTGCAATTAACGAAAATATTGTATAAAATTTCTATGTTCTCGAGAATTTTAACGATCTTGGAAATAATAAAAGTTTCAAAAATTTTCAAAGTTTCGAGAATGTTCAGTGTTTGGATTATTCCGAAGTTTTTAAGAATGTCGAAAATTTCGACAGTATAAATAATCTTGAATTTTTAAAAAATTAAAGAAATGTAAAAGATTTGAAAATGTTCAAAGTTTCGTGAATTCCGAATATTTTTTCTATTCTGAAATTTTAAAAACATTAAGAATGTCAAGATTTTCCAAAGTCTTCCAAATTCTCAAAAACCTTCCTCTGAGTATATGAGAATTTTCAACACCTCAAAGATTTCGGAAATTTTGAAAATTCTTTCTATTCGAAACATTTTTAAAATCTTTATAATTCGGACAATTTCAAAAAATTACAGAATATCAATAATACTCAAAACATTTTTAAAATCTTCAAAATTCGGACAATTTCAAAATATCAATGATAATCAAAGGTGGAATTGGGGGTGGGGGGGGGGGGGGGGGGGGGGGGGGGGGGGGGGGGGGGGGGGGGGGGGGGGGGGGGGGGGTTACCCTATGGTAGGACCGATTTTTCACAATTCATGAGAAACTCATATTTTGAAAGCGTCGGCGGTTACAGCACGTCGATTTCGATGTTCGATACGCGATCCCAGTAATGCGACACCTTGTCTAATTCTTCCGGGAGCTAATGGTACTCGGAGCCAAGAGCGCTAAATTCGATTCCGCGTGTCCTGACTGGGCACTACGAACTTGATTGCGTCTTGGTAATGAACTCCGATTCCGTTACATGCGTGACAGTGAGATTGTCCGTGTCATTCAAGCTCAAACAAAACGCGCGAGGTCTACGACCTCGTCACTACGAAAGTCGTTCCGCAGATTTTTTTTCTCTGATCCTCTTTCTACGTCTTGAATGGTCCGAAAAGTGGTAATGATTAGATGAGCAAGTTTTTCGAGAATTTTGGAGTGATGATTAGTGTCATTTATTTTGATGGGGAGTGGATAATAATCATTGTTAATAATCTCGAAATGTTAAAGATGCTCCAAATATCAATTTTCTCGGAATGTAAAGAATTCGTGAAATTTTCGTTATTCCAACAATTTTGAAAATATTGTAAGCTTTTAGAATTTTTCAAACTTACACATCTCTTAAATTGAAGAAAATGTTATAGTTCTTTGAATTTTGAAGTTTCGAACATTCTCGAAAAATCCAAAATTATAACATTTTAAACACTTAACTTGTTAAATTTCCGAAACTTCCAAAACTCCAGAACTCCATAATTCTTCGAGAATTAAAAATTCCAAAACTTCATACATTCGAAATTTCAAAGTTCTAAAGTTCAAAAAATTTCGAAATTTCTAGACTGAAAAATTTCAAAATACGTACAAATTTCGAAAATTGCAAAATTTCCAGACCTTCTCTCGAAACCTTGAGTTTTGGCCTTCAAAAATATCGAAACTCAATAATTTTCAATCTTGAGAATTTAAAAACTTCCAATTTATTATTCATTACAACATTCAATTTAGGAACCTCGTCAAAAATCTTTGCCCCAGGCCCCGCAAAACCTAGGGAGGCGGCCCTGTCCGTGACCCCGTGACTCCTGTCCGTGACTCCATCACTCCGTGACTTTTCGAGTCTCACAAAATTTACCAACTATTCTGAATGAATAGAACAATTGATTTTACGAGTAGCGTCCGTGTAGAAATTCCAATTTTTTCGTTATTCCGATGGTCTTCCCTCACGTATCTTCCCTTGTAACGGTGTCTTTTAAAAATCATCCCGGTGATTTCTCGTGACGTTTATCTCGTGTTTCCTTCGCTTTTCAGCGTAGCTGCGGCACTTATTGTCAGTCCGCCGATGCGCGTTGTTACGTGAGACAACGCGCGTTCGTGGCTGGTCTTCGGTTTCTTCAGAAACCTCGACCCTCCACGGAGTTTCGTTCTCGTGTGAGAATGTACGTTTTGTGTACACGCCACATGTCACCGACTTTTATAAAAGGACTTTTCCTAGAGTTCGGAGATGTGGCGAAGGGTTTCAAAATACAGCGAAGAAATAGTATATTGTGCGACTAGTGGGAGAAAGAGGAGATTCCTCGAGCGTGGAGATTGCCTCACGAGCGTAGCGAGTGTGGCAACACGCGAGTGGGCACAATATTTAATTCAAAAACCGCGAGAAATATGTGATTTCATGGCCCTGCTGAGAGGGAGGGGGGGGGGAATAATGGGTTACCTGATTGATTGACGCAACAATCGCCCTTGGAGCTTTGCTACGTACTTTAGGGAAATGAAAACTAATTATCTCTTTCGTTGCTTTGATTTTCATCGGGATTGATTATGACTGTATTCGACACTTTTGTAAATAACAACAAAAATATTGTAGCAATACACAGTTTTGTAATTTTGAGGTTAGGGTTGGGGAGCTTGACGTTTCGATGTATGTCGAGTCGCTCGTCCGCCATCTTGTTTCCAGTATCCGTGCGTAAACGGTCGCTAAACTGAGCGTAAGTGAGTAAATAGCTATAGGTCGTTAAGATGAGCGTGGGCGAACAGCTTATTCGCCCACTAGTGGGCGAACGAGTTCATCACTCGC